>CAUYRH010014298.1:0-41477 GCA_963574655.1 Perodicticus potto
GAGACAGGGCCTCAAGCTGTCACCCTGGATAGAGTGCTGTGGCATCACAGCTCACAGCAACCTCCAATTCCTGGACTCAAGCGAGTCTCCTGCCTCCGCCTCCCAAGTAGCTGGGACTATAGGCGCCCGCCACAACACCCGGCCATTTTTTGGTTGCAGCCAACATTGTTGTTTGGCAGGCCTGGGCTGGATTCGAACCCGCCAGCTCAGGTGTAGTGGCTGGCACCTTAGCCCGTTGAGCCACAGGCGCCGAGCCTGAAATAAGATTTTTAACTCAGACATCCCTTTGTTGACCACAGGGCAAACTCACAGTACCAATTTTTCTGGAATGCCCAGGAGTGAATGTCTTTGGATGCAAAGAGGTGATTGGCGGAAGGCAGATCCTGCTGGGCAGTTGCGGAAACCTGGTGGCCCACACTGAGAAGGCCCAGAGCAGGCATGACCTTCACCTTCCACCTGCAAGTGGTGCTCTGCTCTCTCTCTTGCCTGTACCATGAATTTAGATGAGCACAGAATCATGGACAGCACAGCCAGGGGCGCACCAGCCAGATTGGAAGCAGATACCATGTCAGCAGTGAAAAGGCAACAGTAGGCTGGGCATTAAAAATGAAAACACTTGGATACAAATAGTGCAAAGACAAAAGCAGCTGCTTGTCAGCTTCTGATAGGCCTTGGGACCTCAGGCCAGCTCCTCGGCCCCTGTGGGCCTAACTGTGCCCTTTGAGGTGGCCCTGCTCTCTCAGCTGAGTGCTCTTCCCATCAGGGTGGAGGAGCAGCAGTTGGAGACTCTGTGCCCTCCTGTTTCTTGGTGCCTTTTACTGGCTGGCCTCGCTGAGCACTGACAGCTCTCCTCTGAGAGAGGGTTCCAGAGGAAGCTGAGCCTGCCGGGCGTCAGCGGCCTCAGAGCCGGGCAGTCTCTCTGGAAAAGCCTGAGCACAGTGTCAGGGTATGGGGAAGAAGGGAGAGTCATATGGCAGCGCTGCTTCTTCTGGGATTAAACAACTTCCTTTTTTTATTTTCAGGACGAATACCTTTCTCTCGTGGCCAGGCTCATTATTCATTTTCGAGATATCCGTAAGTAAGATTTTGTGTTTCTGGGTTGTTACTGCTATGAGAGGCCAGCTTTGTTGCTGCCCTGTGGAGGATTTCTGGGTGGACCGTGGTGCCTGAGTCAGAAGGTCTGTGTCAGCTCACACCTTCTGGGAAGTTCTTCCCTGCATTTCATTTAAGCCCAGACTCCTCTTGTTCCCCTCAAAAAAGCCAGTTCTGCACAATGGAAATGTCTTCAGAGTGATCTAAACTGGACTGATATTTTCACTTGTCCATTTAATCTTCTTTTTTAAAGGATTGTTGCTTTTACTTCTGGGAAGTTGTTAAATAAGCAGGATGGAAAGTTTCTATCCTAGGAAGTTGTCCTAGGATGGGAAGTTTCTATCCTAGGAAGTTGTCCTAGGATGGAAACTTTCTTCCCCAAAAGTTGACTTTATTGACTGTGGAGTTTGGTCTAAACATGTATTCCCACCAGACTAGAAGCTTCCTAAGTCCCACCTCTGGTTCCAGCTGTGGTGAGGTTCCCCTCACCTCACGTCATGTTTCCCCTGGCTCAGAGAGCCCACTGTGGTTTATGTGTTAGGCCCAGCGGCAGCCCTCACTCCCAGAAGGGAGATGCCATTGCATCCTGGGGCGGTGGTCGTGGCACTTCTGTGTGCTGTGTAAAAGCACGTAAATACTGTTCCTGGATGGTCACAGCTCGTGAAGGAAATCAGGGCTGGTGGCTGTTGTGTGGCTCCTACCCACTGCAGTCATGTGACCATCAGGGACGAGCTCCTCTTGACACAGGCCTGTCCTTGGAACACATTCCTGGCGAGTCTTGTCACCCTTCCCCCTGGTGTGGGAACAGGGACACATGGGTTGTAGAAGCAGCTGCAGCATCAGTGTCAGTCATCAAGAGTAATGGGAGACAGTGAGCACCCCAAGAGCCAGTAGGTTTTGCCGCTTTCCGTAAGCAAGGTGGACTTCACTGGGTCTCACTTTCTTTGTGATGTGGGAGAGGTGCCAGGAAGTATAGAAGAGAAGGCACCAGGAGCTGGGGACCAGCAGCCCAGATGACCCGGCCTGATGTCCTGGCCAGGACTTCCACAGTATGTTTGTGAGGACAGTGGCGTGGATGGTGCACACAGCCCATTGGAGGCTCCCAGAGAAGGGGAGGATGGCTCTAGGCCAGTGGCTGTGCAGGTGTTCACCACTACCGCGTGCTGGGGGCAGCCAGGCCTGGCTTCCAGTTAGCCGTGGACAGCCTCAGTTTCCTTGTCTAGATACAGTGGAGGTGCCACCTCACCAGAGTGGGCTGTTGAGTGTGAGCACTGTGCCAGCCTCCCCTGGGTTCCTGTAGTGCTCTTGTTTGTTGATTGGGACTGAGCTGAGACCCTGAACCTGGAAAGGAGGAAAGGAAGAGAAGACCCTCAGCCCTGGGGGCAGTTCTCCAAGGCTCCAAGTTGACCCCAGAGTGGCTCTGTTCCCTCTGCCCCAAGATCCCTTGTGGTTTCAGGTCTAGCAGGAGCAGACACCCCTCCCCTAGTTCCAAGGAATACTAGGACCTCCATGGGGCTGAGTTTGAGGCAGCATGGTCTGTCTGCCTCATTTCTAGGCAGGGTCAGCTCAGTTTTAGCAAATAACCTCTGGGCAAATGCTTACAGAACTGACTTACCCATGGAAATATGTGGTTATATAAAGTTTGTTTACTTTGGTTTTCGTTTATGTTTTTACATAGATAACAAGAAATCTCAAGCTTCCGTCAGTGGTAAGAGTTTTCCCTTTCGAATTAAAGTTTTTTTACCAGCCTTAGATTTGGGGTGGCAGGAATGAGAGTGTGTGCTTACGTGTCTGAAATGACCTGTCCCTGCAGGGGAATGTCCATAGAGGGAAGACCTCTGGCAGGGTCAGGCCGGCCGGCTGTGCCCTGGTCTCCCTCCACCCTTTGTCTTCCTGCAGAGTGGGAAGTTAGATGACATGCCTCCTTCCCTAGCCCATTTCACACAAATGCTGTCCTTGCCCAGCAAAAAGATTAGAAAAAGTAAAAAAGCTAAAAAGATATCTAAACATTTGGAGCTCTCTGGGAGAGACTTACTATGGTCTATTCAGTGTAATAGTCTATAGTAGAATTTCTGAGAGAAGAGCTATGAATTCACTTTCTTAAATTACAAAGTTTCTTTGTAAGTTTAGAAGTCTGTTTTTTATTTTTTATTTTATTTATTTATTTATTTATTACAGTTTTTTTGGGGGGGCGGGGCTGGGTTTGAACCCATTCCCTATGGTATACGGGGCCGGCGCCCTACTCCTTTGAGCCACAGGCACCGCTCAGAAGCCTGTTTTTTAATATCAGGGTTTTATCACATAAGGGAGGTCCTGTAGTTAAGCCCTGTCTCTACTGACCAAGCTGCCAGTGAAGGGGTTTATCAGCTCCACGCTGGCTGGCTGCTTTCCACTTAGCAGGAAGGGAGTATGCCGGTGTCACATAACCGTCTGCCTTGCTCTAGGCAGTGGGACCACAAATGCCAGCTGCCCACACATGCCTTAGCCACCAGCTCATGTGGGCTCCACCTCCCAGCCAGCGTGGGGATCCTTAGCCAGTCAGTCAAGAGTGTGTGGATAAGCGTTGGCCCCTTAGTGTTGAAGCATGAGGTCCTTGGGTACCACCCAGTTCTGTGACAGGGTAACCCTGCTGAGCTACACCTCACTGGTGGCTGTTTGCCATGAACCTACACAGCATTGGGCCTCTAGTTCTCAGCCACGGATTTGCACAGTGGGCCACATCTGCTTACCTGCTAGGGTTGGCACCTTGCCCTTCAGTGCTCTGTGCAGCCCGCCCACACCTTTGCTACTTTGGCTTGGTGGCCCTGGACACGGGCCCATGCTGAGCTGGCTCAGCAGCACAGGGTTGGGGCTCTGGTGTGTCTGCACTCTTGTGCCCTTCTTAGGAGCATATCTGCCTACTCACCCTTGCCCCAGTTCTGACCACTGTGCTCCCACTTGCTGTATAGATGGGCATTGTACTTTGTTGTCCATGGAAGACCTAGCTGTGTGCTCAGGACAGCCAGGAGGGCAGGGACTGCCACCTTCTCTCAAGGCCTCGGCCCACCTTCAGTTCAGCTACAGGCATCAGAGGGGTTGTTTGTCCCTTAATAGGACCCTAGCACCGTCCAGGTTAGGGATCTGGACATGCGCCTTGCTCCTGAGGGACTCAGTGTCTGGGAGGCTTCAGGACTTTGGTCTCTTAACATTCAAAGCTTTGAGGGCATTGAGCCTTTAGGTGGAGGAGGTCTGTGTGAGCACCACTGCCTTAGAGCCGTACCCAGTTTGGTAGGCCTTTCCCTGAGATTCTGTGCCCTTGGGTTCCTGCAGATCCAATGAACGCACTCCAGAGCCTGACTGGTGGACCCGCCACAGGAGCCACGGGAATCGGCATGCCTCCCCGGGGCCCAGGACAGTCCCTGGGCGGGATGGGTGGCCTTGGTGCCATGGGGCAGTTGCCCCTCTCAGGGCAGCCACCCCCTGGGACCTCGGGGATGGCCCCTCATGGCATGGCTGTTGTGTCTACGGCAACTCCACAGAGTGAGTACCGCACTTCCTGGAGGTGACAACTCTTTATTGCTTTTCTTCCTGTGGTATCAAGAAAAGCATGGAGAAGCTTCAGATAGCACTGCCTTTTTATTAATATCTTTGTTGTGTATATAGAGAAAAGGCTCCAAGCCTTCTTTGACCTGCCAGAAGGGTGAAGTGGGACGGCACCTCCTCCCAGCCCTGCGTAGGGCAGGACTCGAGGAGGCTGGGGGTGGCCGGGGCCTCCATCTGAAGGGCTGTGTCTTGTTGCTGAAATAGAAGCAGTGTGCCTCTGCTGCTCTCAGCTGACCCACAGTCACCATGACTTCTGGTACTGCCCTTGTCTTGTGGTCACTCTGGGTGTGGCCTGCAGCAAGTCATCAGACTTCCCTTTCTCTGAGGAGGAGCTTTGTCCTACTTGAGCTTCTCTGTATGACATGATCCCTTGTCCTCACGCACTGCCCCAGGCGGACCAGAGCTGGTGTCAAGGAGACGTGGAAAACCTCCTTTCTCTGGTTCCCAGGACCCATCTTGATGTGCCCGATTCTTGTTAGTACTTCACCATGTGCTATGCCCACTGCAAAGCGCTTTAGTGATTTTCTCCCCTTTATGAAACTCTTTATTTTTTAAATAGTTTAAGAATCATGGGAAGCTACAGAAAGCACAGAGCTGTGTGCCCTTCACGTCTGCCTCCAACAGCAATGTCTGAGATAGAACATTGTCGAAACAAGAAATTGGTGTTGGGGCAGTATTACTAGCTCAGGTGTGGAGACTTTACTCAGAAGTCAGCAGTCTTTACGTGCTTTCTTGGGTTGAATGTGCTTATTGTTCTGTGAGATTTGTTATGTGTAGAATCAAGTGATCACCACGATCAGCAGGCAGACTCGTCAGCACCAGCCCACTCTGGTGTGTACCTCTGAAGAGTCAGCCCCTCGCTCTGCCCCTGAGTCTTGGCCACTGCTGATCTGTGCTCTGCCCATGGTGCTGTCCTTTCCAGATATTACAGAATGGAATTGCGTCATAAGTAACTTTTAACTCATCCCGGTGCCCTGGAGATCCATCCAGGTTTTATCAATAGTTCTTCTTTGTTGTCAAATGATGATATTCCATGATATCCCCAGTTTCATGGGGATGATGATATCCCCAGTTTGTTTATCTACTTACCCTGGAAAGATATTTGAGTTGTTTCCAGTTTGGGGCTGTTATAGATAAAGCTGTAGTGGGTATCTGTGCACAGGGCTTAGTGTTCGGGTCTCTTTTTTATGTACCCCCACAGTAAAGAGGGCAGTGTCATGTCATAGCCCCCAGCCCCACACCCCTCCTTGCCCACCCATTCTGTTGGGTTTCCTCTTGTCAGAGGCTATAGGCGTCCTCAGTCCGACCTGCCCCTGCCTGGACTTGTCCTTCCCTTCTCAGGTCTTCATTCTCTTCCTCTTGCTGACTCCTTGCCATCTAACTCTTAGCACTTGCTGACTTTCCCATCCTAAAACAGCCTCCACCTGAGTCTTCATCCACGCTCTGCTCATCTCATCAACACACCTGACAGACACGGGGGTGGGTTAATGGAAGGATACACAGATATGCTGGCTCTGGCTGCTTGACACTCTTGGGTACCACTTGGGTTTTTTTTTTTTTTTAATTGTACATTTATATTTTATAATAAGTAATTTTAAAATGTGTAAATTTAGGGCCAGGCATGGTGGCTTATACCTATAATCCTAGCACTTTTGAGAGACTAAAACTGGAGGATTGCTTGAGGCCACCATTTAAGACCAACCTAGGCAACTTAGCAAGATCTTTGTCTGTACTAAAAATAAGAAAAGTTAGCCAGCCACGGGCGGCAGCTGTGGCCCATCGACTAGGGCGCCGGCCCCATATACCAAAGGTGGTGGGTTCAAACCTGGCCTCGGCCAAACTGCAAAACAAAAAAATAGCCAGGCGTTGTGGCGGGTGCCTGTAGTCCCAGCTACTTGGGAGGCTGAGGCAAGAGAATCACTTAAGCCCAAGAGCTGGAGGTTGCTGTGAGCTGTGTGACGCCACGGCACTCTACCGAGGGCGATAAAGTGAGACGCTGTCTCTACAAAAAAAAAAAAAAAGTTAGCCAGCCAGGCTTTATGGTGCACACCTGTAAGCCCAGCTATTTGGGAGATAGAAGCAAGAGGATGGGTTGAGCCCAGAAGTTGGAGGCTGCAGTGAGCTATGATGATGCCAGTGTACTCTGGCCCAGGCATTAGAGCAAGACACTATCTCAAAAAAAATAAAAACCTGGGAGGCCAAGATGGGTGGATTGCCTGAGCTCAGGAGTTTGGGGCCAGCCTGAGGAAGAGCAAGACCCTGCCTCTACTAAAAATAGAAAAAGTAGCCGGCCATTGTGGCAGGCTCCTGTAGTCCCAGCTACTCGAGAGGCTGAGATAAAGAGGCTCGCTCAAACCCAGGAGTTTGAAATTGCTGTGAGGTATGACACCATGGCACTCTACCCAGGGCCACAGAGTGAGATTCCATCCCAAAAATAAATAAAGTAAAATAAAATATGGCTTGGCACCTATAGCTCAGTGACTAGGGTGCCAGCCACATACACCGGAGCTGGCGGGTACAAACCCAGCCCAGGCCTGCCAAACAACAATGACAACTACAACCAAAAAATAGCCGGCGTTATGGCAAGCAACTGTAGGCCCAGCTACTTGGGAGGGAGAGGCAAGACAGTTGCTTAAGCAGAGGAGTTTGAGGTTGCTGTCAGCTGTGACACCATGGCACTCTACCGAGGGTGACATAATGAGACTCTGTCTCAAAAAAAAAGAAAACAAAAACAGATAAACAAGAAAACCACCCCCCCAAAACCCATGAATTTAGAGTGCTCCTGTGACTTGACTTGTAATCCCACTCCAGAGACTGTTTTGAAGTAGCTCTTTGTCAGAAGCTCAGTGGTGAAGCTGTGGTATCCTGTCCACTACTCCCCAATCTGACCTTGGTCCACATCCTGTTTTCAGCTACCCAAAGCCCTGGTCTACTATGTGGCAGTCAGTGAAAATTGAATTGGGTTCTCTACTTCTACATCCTGCTGCAACCTCTCCCCTCCTTTACATTGGATCCCTAGGATAGTAAAAATAGTAAAATAGGTTGTATTGCCTGATGGGCCTTGTTATCCTTTCCTGACACATTTTTCTTTTTTCGAGACAGAGTCTCCAGCTGTCACCCTGGGTAGAATGCTGTGGTATCACAGCTCACAGCAACCTCAGACTCTTGGGCTTAAGCAATTCTCTTGCCTCATCCTCTCAAGTAGCTGGGACTACAAGGCGCCCGCCACAACAGGCGGCTATTTTTTGTTGCAGTTGTCGTTGTTGTTGTAGCTGACTCAGGTCAGTTTCAAACCCACCAACCCAGGTGTATGTGGCCTGCACCCTACACACTGAGCTATGGGTGTCGCCCCTTGACACCTTTTTCAAACATCACTGCTTAATTAAGTGCCCTTCTGCCATTCATCCACTAAGAGGGCCCAGCTTGGTCAGAGGTTTTGCTGGGGGACACTTGACAGTGTCCAGCTGACCTGAATTAGCCAGAAAATGCTGAAACTGCCAACTGTCCACATGGCTGGGGGCTGTGGTACAGCCTTGGAATGAGGCTTACTTTTCTCCCTGTGTGCTTTCATTCCTCAGTGAATTTTATATCACATTCACGTAAAATTAATTTTAAAAATAATTCCCACTGCCAGCTGCGTGACATTGATAACTAGGTCCTGGAAGGGTGCACTTTTGGCTCACCCTGCTGAGCCTTGGCATGTGGGAAGGTGAGCCTGGGATTCCTCTGTGCAGCCAAGAATATACCCCAGCTCCCCCAGACGCAGGTGCAGATTAGAGGAGCATATTCCCCATGTGAGCCTATGAGAATTGCATAGGTTAAGGTCAAGCAGTAAGCACACAATCCAGAGTCACCATGTGTGAAGGAAAGGAGAGACACCGTGGAGGGGGTTGGATACAGTACACAGGTGGAGACATGCCAGAGACCACACACAGGAGGTTTCAGATGCTGGCTATAGACTCAACATGTATAAAGAAATAAAGGGTAGAATTGGAATAATAAATTACTGTCAGAACTGATCAAACAGATATGGAACAGAACCTGTGGAAAGCGAGAAATACAATTATTAAAAGAAGAAAGCATGAATGAATGAATAAACAGCAGATTAGATACAGTTGAAGGAAGATTTTGAAGAAATTAGCTAGAGTATAGCACAGAGAAGAGGATGTGGAAATGGGAAAACAGGTGTCAGCAGAGTGGAAGGTAAGATCAGAAAGTCTGTCAGCATCTAATCAAAGCCCCAGAAGGACCAAATGGATAGAGTGGAAGAAAACAGTATGTGGGGGATGGTGGCTGAGAAAAGCCCAGCCAGCCCCAAGCAAGTTAAATAAAAGCATCTAGGTCTTAACCTACTGCTATGAGACTGCAGAACGCCAAAGGCCAGAAGAATATCTTAGAAATAGTCAATTTCTGGAAGGGAGCAACAAGTAGACTCAGCAGTAGAGTCAGGAGAATGTTGTGAGAGTGTTGACAGCAGAGTGCCAGCCGCAGTTGTGTGCCAGCAAGACTCTCAAGGACCTGGAGAAGGGTAATATTTTCAGATCAACCAAGTCTAAGAGACCTTCACTAAAAGGTTTTCTAAAGGACATACGAGGTCAGACAGTTAAGTTTGCAAACTCATCCTAGACAGAGTGCTACGTACTTGATTGCTAATCCCCACTGGACCTCCGAAGTGCTCCTGGTGGCCATCCAGGGGCCACAGTGACCACATTCAGCAGGGAGGTATGTAGCACTCTTAGTTGGATGAGTTTGCAAACGTAATTGTCTGATCTCGCATCCTTTTATTTGCTAACCTACTCCTCTCGCGTCTCTGGTCACCCTTTTACGATGCAAGGTGTGAAATGGGAGAATAAACATGGAGCATAGACAGTGATAGACGTGTGTGAGTCTAGACAAGGGGTTCTTTGCTAGAGTGATTCTGCACCCTGGGAGACGTTGGCCATGTCTGGAAATGTCTGAAGGTGTTTTGGGTGTCATACTGGTGGTGGAGCTGCTCACACAGTAGAAGCCAGAAATGTTCCTCCTCATCTCTGTATGGGAAATGCCCTGCAACACAGAATCATGTGAGTCCAAATGTCATAGTGACAAGGTCAAGAATCCTAGGGGCAAATAAAAATTACCTCTTGTGAAATAATAATACTCAAGCTAACCTCCATACAGACTTGCCACATTCCAAGCACTATTTTGAATGTTTTACTTATGATAGATTATTTATTAGTCCAGTGCAAGGGGTGGATACGATTACTGTCTTTTTTCTTTCTTTCTTTCTTTCTTTTTTTTTGAGACAGAGTCTCACCTTGTTGCCCAGGCTAGCGTGCTATGTCTTCATAGCTCACAGCAACCTCAATCTCAGGCTCAGGTGATCCTCTTACTTCAGCCTCCTGAATATCTGGGACTGCATGAGCCCACTACAATACGCAGCTAGTTATTTTAGTTTTAGTAGAGATAGGGTCTTGCTGTGCTCAGGCTGGTCTTAAACTCCTGAGCTCAAGCGATCTGCCAGCCTCGGCCTCCCAGAGTGCTAGGATTATAGGCGTGAGCCACCAGGCCTGGCCTATTGTCTTTTTTCTAATAGAGAAAGAACTAAGGCAATGAGTAGTGACAGAGCTGGGGTTGGAGTCCAGGCAGCCTAGCTCAGAGGTGCTTTCTCTAGCCATAAACCTGTCCTGCATTTTAATGCTGTGTCTGCTCTGAAGAGTTAAGAAGATCAATAGAAAATGAAATAAATGGAAATCAGGAGGGAACTATTTCATGAATACCAGGTCTGTCATGTGTGTGTCAGTCCTACTTTGAAAAATGACTAGTCAGTTAAGGAAAGAAGCTAAACTATTGATAAGCTGATAAAATTAAAAAAAAAACATTAGAAATAATTTATAAATTTCAAATAAATAGAAGAAAATGGAATAAGGCAGAAATAAACCAATGAACAAAAATCTTAAAGATAGGGTGGTGCCCATTGATCAGTCGGCAAGGGCACCAGCCACATACACCTAGGGTAGCGGGTTCGAACCTGGCCAGGGTCTGCTAAGCAACCAAAAAATAGCCGGGCGTTGTGGCAGGCACCTATAGTCCCAGCTACTTGGGAGGCAGAGGTAAGAGAATTGCTCAAGCCTAAGAGTTTGAGGTTACTGTGAGCTATGATGCTACGGCACTCTACTAAGGGTGACAGCATGAGGCTCTGTCTCAAAAAAAAAAAATCCTAAAGATATCCAAAGTTCAACCATGTGACAAAAATGCAATTCAGAATAGAAGCTTAGAAACGGAAAGACAAATGGAATTAGGTTGAAAAATCCACTAAAAGAGAGGATATGTGAGATTGAAGAGAAATGAAAGGAAACAGTATGGCCATGTTATCCTTACAAGGTACACACCTATAATGTAACAGGCCGAAAGATTTGAAAATAAAAGATGAAGAAAGATGTTACTTCTCATGGTTAGTAATAGGTAAGCAGACAAAAAACGATCCATTTGGGTGGCACCTGTGGCTCAAAGTAATAGGGTGCCGGTCCCTATACCAGAGGTGGCAGGTTCAAACCCAGCCCTGGCCAAAAACTGCAAAAAAAAAAAAAGATCCATTTATGGAAGATTGAAGCAATGTAATGAGTAATTATTTAAGCACATGATAAAAACAATGTATTTATACAAATAAATCATCATGCAGCTCAGCAGTTTCAGACAACTTCCAAGTATTATTGTCATGCACATTTTCTGAATGTCACACAGTTAGAAGTCTATAATAAAATAAATTTTAAAATTCTTATAGCTATGAGAACAGCAAAAATAAATAACAACAGCATCAAATGCTGAAGATGGAGAAACAGAATCACCTGTATGTTGCTGGTGAGGATTAAAATGGTCCAGCTTCCTCAGAGATGAAACATGCAGCTCAGCATCAGACTCTTGGGCATTTAGCCCAGAGAATGAAAACTTGTCATAAAAACCTGTACGTAGCTTTGTTTGTAGTATCCCAAATCTACATCTGCATTCGCCCCAGATGTCCTTGTGAACAGTTAAACACTCTGTGAGATGCCTGTACCATGGAATACTCTGGCAGCACAAGGAGGGAACCACCAGTATAGCAACCTGAGGGGTCTTCAGAGAATTATGCTGAATGTAATAAGCTGGTCTCAAAAGGGTTCATATCGTACGGTTCCAATTACATATATCATTTTGATTTTTTTTTTTTTATTAAATCACAGCTGCGTACATTAGTGCTGTCAAGGGGTACAATGTGCTGGTTTCATATACAATCTGAAATGTTTTCATCAAACTGCTTAACATAGCCTTCATGGCATTTTCTTTTTTTCTTTTTTTTTTTTTCCCAGTGGTAAGACAGAATTTATTTACAGAAAAGAATTACAGATATCATTTTGAAATACACTATGTAACTTTGAAATGACAAAGTTGTAGAAATGGAGAATGCACAAGTTGCTGCCCTGGTCTCCTGTGGGCAGGGACTGTGAAGTGCCTTGACTGAGGTGGTGGCTGAGCCCACCCAGGTGATAAGATTGTGCAGAAATCAGTACACCCTCACACAAATAAGCACACCTCATGGTTGTGTTGTAATTTTACAACATCTTGCCATTAGAGGACTGTGGGCAAAGTGTACAAAGAATCTCCCTGTTATGCCTTTTTTTAATCACAGCTTTGTTGTAATATAACCCTCATTAGCATATGATTCACCCACCAAAAGTGCACCATTCAGTGATTTTCAGTGTAATGCACAGAATAGGGCAGCCATCACCACAGTCAATTTTAGAACACTTTCATGTTCTTCACAAAAGAAACCTCACCACAGAAAATCCTGTAATTGTTCTTATCAGCAATATTCATAAAAAGCCAGAAAATGGGAACATACATCCATCAGGTGAGGAATAAACAAACAAAATGTGGGAAATCCATGTAATGGAATAGTATTTAGCAATCAAAAGTGATGCAGATGAAGCTGATACATGCCACAGCATTGGTGAACTTTGTACATAGTGTGCTAAGCGGAAGAAACTAGTTGCAAAAGAGCGCACATCACCTCTTGCCTTTCGTATGAAATGTGCAGAAGAGAGAGACAAAGCTGTAGAGATAGAAAGTAGATTAGTGGTTGCCAAAGTCTGGTCCTTTTATCCATATAAAAGGTATAGTTGACCTTTTCTTGTCCTTTTTCTTTATTTATTTTTTTAAAGACAGAGTCTAACTCTGTTGTGCAGGCTAGAGTGCTATGTCCTCAGCCTCCCAAGTAGCTGGAACTACAGGCACCCGCCACCACACCCAGCTAGTTTTTCTATTTTTGGTAGAGACGGGGTCTCCCTCTTGCTCAGGCTGGTCTCAAACTCTTGACCTCAAGGGATCCACCCACCTCAGCCTCCCAGAGTGCTGGGATTACAGATGCGAGCACCTTGCCAGGCCTTCAGGTTGGCCTTTTCTTCTCTCATGCATAATAGAGTAATTTGTTATAGTACGTTCCATAAACCACGCACAAATGCCACCTCCAGTCTTTTCTTCGTGTGTTCAGTGGAGGCAGTGAGCCCCGCCTGGACATCCTCCTGTCTGCCCAGCTGCGGCTGCAGTGGGGCCTGTACCTGGCGCTCCCCTTACTGTGCAGAGTGGCAGGGAGTCTCCGGGACTGGCCGCCAGGGAGGGGAGTGCTGCGACCAACTTGGGGTCTCCCTATCCTGCAGCCCAGCTGCAGCTCCAGCAGGTGGCGCTTCAGCAGCAGCAGCAACAGCAGCAGCAGCAGCAGCAGCAGCAGTTCCAGCAGCAGCAGGCGGCGCTCCAGCAGCAGCAGCAGCAGTTCCAGGCCCAGCAGAGTGCCATGCAGCAGCAGTTCCAGGCAGTCGTGCAGCAACAGCAGCAGCAGCAGCAGCTCCAGCAGCAGCAACAGCAGCAGCAGCAGCATCTGATTAAATTGCATCATCAAAACCAGCAGCAGGTACCACCAGGCCCACTACGGTTGCTCTCAGCCTCCCTCCACAGCCCCCAAGAACTGGACAGAGTTAGCTGCAATGCCGGGTGCAGGGGCCCAGAGGCAGCTGAGGGTCTTCCCAACAGATGCGCCAACCTGCTTCCATGGGCTTCCCTGACTTGTAGGGAAAGGCCCTCTCAGCCGGGCATGGGCTGTCTGGCTGTAGGCTGTAACCAGTTCGTGTCAGAGCTGACCAAAGCAAGAAGCAGGCAGATGTGCTGAGACTCCCATGCTTCATTTCTTTCAAAGACGTGTGTGCCCCCGTTTGTCCTGTGTCTGGGTGTCTGGGTTCATTGTTAACCAGTCTCCAGCCCATCTTCTGTAGGGCAGTGGTGCTGTAACATCAGAAGTCCTTTTACCAGGATCTGTCCCGCTGTGCCAGGGATTGTAGGGAAAGCCTAGTCCTGCTAAGCATCCACCCTCATGGCAGGTCACAATTGAGGGAGGAAAGTGCAGGAGGCCTCTCCACATCTCCATTCTTCCTGCCCCTGTGCGCCAACCCCCTGGCTCTTGGAGGCTCTGCCCCCTGAGCTGGCAGTAATGTCTCCAGCCCTCCTTTCCTCCTCAGCCAGATGAGCAGACGGTCGCCATCATTACAAGGCTCCTGCTGCCGACCACCGTAGGGACAACATGAGCACCACTGGAGAGGCTTCAGTGCCTGTGGTTGCCAAACTTTATTCTGGCTGCTTTGGGGATGCACCCGTTCATTGTCACTCGTTACTAAATCTAGATGCTTCCTTGAACCATGTATGAGTGGAACAGCCTCTGGGGACCAGAGCATAGACACAAACTTGGTATATCCTCAGTGTCAGGAAGACAAGTCAGCACTGGCCCAGACCCCTTCTGTGGGAGTCACTCCCCTTCCCAAGTGGGAGGTCAGCCCAGCAAGGCCTCCTTGAAGGCTGTGCCAGCACCCACCTCACTTCCTGGGCCACGGCTGGCTCAGGGAGGAGCCGGTGGCCCAGAGGCTGAGGAATGGTGACTGAGTGTTGTTTTGTCCCTAGATACAGCAGCAGCAGCTGCAGAGGATGGCACAGCTGCAGCTTCAGCAGCAACAGCAGCAGCAGCAGCAGCAGCAGCAGGCTTTGCAGGCCCAGCCGCCAATGCAGCAGCCACAGCCTCCCCCTTCCCAGGCGCTGCCCCAGCAGCTGCAGCAGATGCATCACCCGCAGCACCACCAGCCACCACCACAGCCCCAGCAGCCTCCGGTTGCTCAGAACCAACCATCACAACTCCCACCACAGTCACAGAACCAGCCACTAGTGTCGCAGGCTCAAGCCCTCCCTGGACAAATGCTGTATGCCCAGCCACAGCTGAAATTTGTGAGTACTTGCCACCCCCGGTGGGCTGCGTGTGGCCCTTTTCATAGTGTTGTGTGCAGATAGCGGCTGTCAGCAATGGTCTCCGAGGCTTTGGCTGTAAGACAGCATGTCCTGTGCTGCCAGCACTAGGACTCAGCCAGCCCTGCCGACTCTGGAGTGAGGAGTGTCCATCCCGAGAGCTGCGTGTGAGTGTGCATGGACACCGCTGCCCCCTGGGTCCTGATCCCAGTATTGTCTACCAAGGGTGACCAGGTCGATGGGCACCACACATACTCTCACTGGGCGCCCTTTCGGGTTTGTCAGCTGCTTGTTCTGAGGAAACATCTTTCAGCTCTGTCATTACCACATTTTGAAGGGAGTATACTAATATGAAACTCTGTTACTTTCAGTCTCATTGTGTGTCTCTGAACAAAGTAAATCCAGTCGATGACGTTGAAACAGCAGATGGGGTGTGGCCACCAAGGCAGAGGCAGCCGTCTCAAAGGTCCAATTGGATGTCTTTTGGCTCACTTGGTTTTTGTGGCCTTTTCCATTTGTTTGGGTTTTTTTTGAGATTGAGTCTCACTTTATCGCCCTTGGGTAGAGGCCGTGGTGTCACAGCTCACAAAAACCTCAAACTCCTGGGCATAAGTGATTCTCTTGTCTCAGCCGCCCAAGTAGCTGGGACTACAGGCGCCGGCCACAACACCCGGCTATATTTAGAGACAAGGCTAGTCTTGAACCTATGAGCTCAGGCGAGCCACCGCGCCTAGCCACCTTTTCTATTTTTGATTTATTGAGTGGAGTGGGGCCAGGGTCCGTGTCTGAGCTAAATGTCCGGGTGAACAGGAGGCCCCACAGAGGCAGGCTGGACATCTAGGAGGGTCATGAGGAGCATATACTGCCATTCACCTGGGAGTTAGCAAGCTGCCTGGCTTGTCTCTCAGTGTCCCACAGTTGCCCTGCTTCTGCTCCCTGGCTCTGTTTCCCAAACTCACCTGTCTAGCTCTACCTGGGCTGGCTAGCCGGCCGGCCCTGGTCTCCTTCAAGGGGTCAGGGCTGAGTGACTCTTGTGGCCCATCAGTGTGCCTGGCCCCGAGGATGAGGCATGTGCCTAGTGTTGGAAGTCGTCCCTGCTCGCGGTGGTAACTGGTGGTGCAGTGTGTAGAGAGCGTCATCCCAGTAGGGGGCTGCCCCGCCTCTTGCCAAAGCTAGGGGAGGTGGGGCTCAGCAGTGCCAACTCAGCCAGGCTGGTGTGGGACGTCTCTGATGAGCTGTGGGATCAGGGGTGACTAATGAGGTGACATCGTAGCAAGTGAAGTCACGAAAAGCCCATCCTCATCTCAAGAAAGGCTCTGTTTCCAGACCTCCCCCAGGAGTAGTGGGTGCTCTGCTTTCTGCCCGAGGCTCCAAACTGCATTTCTCTTCGTCCCTCAAGGTCCGGCCTCCCATGGTAGTGCCACAGCCGCAGGCGCAGCCCCCAGTGCAGCAGGCGCAGCCCCCGGTGCAGCCGCAGACGGCAGTGCAGGCAGCTCAGGCTGCCCAGATGGTGGCTCCTGGAGTCCAGGTGAGGGCCTTAGGGGCCACGGGCTTATGTAGTGACCAGCAGGTGCCTGTCCACCTGTGCCAGGAGCACTCCAAGAGCCCTATCCAGATAGGGCTGAGTCAGTGAACTGTGGGCTCCTCTCTCTCTCACATACTCTTGGAGACTCCCTGGGTCCCTGGGATCCCCAGCTCTGCTCAGTCATGTCTAGGACCTACCAGCGGCCTAGTGCGTGTCGTTCCCACCTCTCCTCAAGGGTCCTTCGTCATCTCTCCTCTCCACCACTCTTGAGTATCTCAGAGAACATGCATCCGAAAGTGCCACACTTTCATCCTCACCATGGCTTCCAGGAGAGCACTGAGTACGACATTGGCCCAGATGGAAGGCACCTCTTTAGAAACCAGGAAGAGGATGGGGCAGAGGGGGGCGTGTCTCAGTCCTGACTTGTGCTCAGGGCCCTGGGCACCATGTGATGAAAAGTGTGCTGCTCCCACAGTGCCGAGCCTTCCTGTGCCTGTACTCAGTGGGACGTGGGAGGCCTTGTCTTTCCTAGCATCTGAGGATTGGAGACCCAGAGTCCCCAAGACTTCTCTGATAGACCTGCCTCACCCTCAGGCAGGGAACAAGGTGGAGCATCGATTTTTCCTGTCTCACATTGGTAGAAAAGTCAAGACGGGTGGGTCGATGTAAGACTGTGACTGGGTCGCAGCCGGCAGCTGGTGTCATGACAGTGCCTTGCTGTCCTCACGAGGTCAGCCGTGAGCCTGCTGAGCTTGGCCTCTGAGAGCACAGCCTCGTGTCAAGTGTCATGGTGGGAGCCTTGGTAATGCTCCGAGTTGACGTGCCCCACCTTGCTTGGCACCTTCCTTGGGAAGCTGCCTGAGAGAATCTGAGGTGTCTGGCAGAATGAGGCTACCCTAGCAGCCTCCCTTGTCATAGCACTTAGCGGCCTGGGCCCAAGGTCCCATGTCACCCAGTTGCCCAGATGTGGCCTACACAAAGCACCACAGACCTCGTGTATGTGGCTGGGAAGGACCGATGGACCTGTGTGATGAGACTGGAGCCTGTGTGTCTTGGTGTGCCCTCCGGCCTCCCTCTGGGTCTCTAGTACAGAGGGAGCACGTGGCTTGTGTTCAGAGCCATTCGGCATTGGCGTATAGAAACTACGTAGCTGATGGAAGCCCCTGCTCTTGTCCCTTTGGGACCCTCCCTCCCCCTTCCTGGGACCACACTTTGTGGAAACTTTTGCGCCCCAGGTCAGGCCCGGCAGCTAAGTGAGCACTTCCCTTTTCATTCCATTTCTTGGTCTTGAGCAGGCAAGTGGCTGTAGAATAGTTAAAGTGTCCAGCTAAGGAGAGCCCATCTGCTGATTTGTTTGTAGGCTTCTCTCTGGCTAAAGGGAGCTGCCACCAGATCACCTTCCAGAAGCAGGAAACCAGCTGTGTGTGCTCGGCACCCCAGGCCAAGCCTGTGTCCTGCCCGCCCTCATTCTGGGCGGAGGTCTCCGTGTGGCTGGTGTGGGAGTGTGGCCATAGGCAGCCACCTCCAAAGTGACATTCTCTGCCCCAGTGGAGTGTAGAGGGCTAGTGGCAGGCAGAGCTAAGCTGGGCCCCAACCTTTCTTGCAGTGGGGACTCAGGAAAGACTGCAGGGTTCTCGGGAGTGGGAGGATGGGTGTACTCGTTCACCTGCCCTGGAAGCCCAGGAGCGTGGTGCCCGTCAGAGGTGTGTGTCTCAGTCTGGCACAGCACCTCGACATCGGAGCCGTGAGCTCTGCTACTTTCTCTCGGCTCATGGTCTTGCCTTCTGGTGGACAGTGCGGTTTTTGGGGGGCTAGTTGGCAGGCCTCATTGCACTGTTGCTGGCATGTGGTCAGGTGACTCAGGCGCAGCAGCCCTTGGGAGAAGCTTCTTTGGATTCACAGCCCTTTGGCGCAGTGGCCAGAAGAGGCTACGATACTCTGATCCCAAAGCTTTTACAAGTTTGTGATAGCTATAGAAAATGGAAGGTGGAGAGAAATAAAAGTGAGAGGAACCCTCCAGTGGGAGAGACAGATTGGTGTCCTTTGGTGTCCTTTCTGGTGTCACTTGGTTGAGGTCATGCTGTCTGCTTTTCATGTGCAGTGTCTTCCATGTTGGCGTAGAGTAAAATGTTCTGGAATCAGGAACCCCGGTCAGCATTATTTTGAGTGTGATATTCCTCTATGTATGTCTCCTACTGTCCTTAATTATCATCTTGTTCTTGGATCTCTAGGTTATTTCCAGTTTTTTGCTGTTACCAGTGGTGCGTATCTTGATGCATGGCTGAGTTCTAGATTGTTCCTGAAGCTTCTCAGAAGTGAGTCTCTGGGTCACTTTGAGGGCCCTCAAATCCCATCAGCCGGTCATCCAACCAGGAGGTCAAAAATACAGACTGGGTCTCCCTGAGTGATGCACACATTTTTGACACCAGAACACGGTGACTACGTGTGTGGCTCCGTGTGTGTGAGCTGCCACATGACAAGGGAACAGGAAGCAGGAGGTAGGGCCAGGCAGGCAGCCCTCCGCCCTCCTCTCTCAAGCCCGCCCTCTCTGCACCAGAAAGAGGTGCCCTCTCCATGCCATGGTGAGGGTGGCCAGGCCCTCAACCTTGGATTGCGTATTTTAGAAAAATGGTCCAGCCTATGCTGCATATACCTGATTCTCTTTTATCTGATGTTACTTTTATAGCTGAGGAGGGCGCGTCACCCACAAGGACACTCATTTCCCTGCAAAACCAGGACAGGATGTGTCTCTCTATTTTGTCTTCTGCTCTCCTATTCTTTTAGTATATAAAACAACTATAATTGATACATTACAAGGAATGGTTATCCAAGACAGACTTCCACTATGGATGTGCACACAGGGCACTAGTTCATGGCTGCTCTCTGGCTGAGCCGTGGTAGGCCTAGAGGACCCCCTCTCCCTCTGGGCCCGGCACCCTGACTGCAGGGGAGAGAGCCAGGCCTGGGGGTGCAGTGCAAGTCGTTTCTGGTAGGCGTGTGCTGGGAAGTAGAGAGAAATGCCCCTAGGACTCCGTACTGCTTGGTGCCTACTTGGCTCATCTACTCCATAAGCAGGACTGATGTTTTCATGGCATTTACCCTTAAAAGAAATTTGAGCTTCTCGCATCAGGAGTTCTCAGTTACTTGGAAACCAGCAGCAGCAAATTAGATTTAAGCTTTTCATTTCTTCTTATTTTTTTTTCCTGGAAAAACATTTATACTTCTCATGTTTCCTAACTACCATCTAGGCCTTTCTACCTCCTGAAAAGAGTGTGGTTAGCTGCCACTGAGCTCTCAAATAGGCTCCTCTGAGTGTAGTGGCTGGTTATAAGTGGACTCTTCTCCCCACCTGCCAACCCCCAGTGCTGCCAAGAGCTGGGCCCCATGGAGAGCTGCTTTCAGTCTTCCCTCCACGTAGGCAGGGCCCTTCCTGGGGTGGCTTGCTTTCTGGGGCCCTCACACTCCCCTGATCCATGTACCCCTTTGTATCTGATGACAGTGTGGTAGGTGGTGGGCTCTGCAGGATTGGGCCCACATTTTGGCAGACACCACCCGATTGCTTCTTCACCCCCCCATAGGAAGTTCATTTGTTGCTCTGGCTGCAGGAGTGCGTGAGATTCTGGTTGGCATCTCCTTTGCTGTCTCACTCCCTGTCTGCTGTGCCCGTTGCATGCGCCTGTGGGTGTGAGCATGGCAGTATGTGTAAGGCCACAGGTCTCCCTGCAGCTGCTCTCCTGTTGGAGCCTGTCCCTGTCACACCTCGCTGCATGCCCTGGAGCCTAGCAGCACCATGCAGAGCTCATGGCCCAGCTCATCCTGGACGAGTTTATTTTTCCATGAATCGGTCCTGCTTTCTTTCTGAACCTGGTGTTTGTGGTGTTGGTTCCACCTTGTATCTGTCTGGGTGCATGTAGGCCCCGTAGGCCCTGCAGGTCCTGCTCTCTAGAGACCAGGCAAAGGCTCTGTCCCCCAACCAAGGTGGCTGGGTGCAAACCAACCACAGTGCTCAGCCTGCCTGGCTTCCTTTGTAGTTCAAGCAGCATGAATTGATAAGGGGAGTGGTCCCACTTGTGCTAGAGCTCCTGCCTCTGCAGGCATCTCTGTGCATCTAGGAGGTGGAGTCCCAGGCGTCTTTTGCCACCTTCTCCTGTTTTTGTGGTTATGAATAAAAACCAAAAAAAAAGAGAGAGAGAGAGAGAACAGAAAACCAGTTCCTTGGTAAATACCAAGACCAGCAGTCTCAGAGAGGCCTGCAGGACAAGAGGATGGTTTGGGACCCGAGAGATGGGCAGCCATGTGCTTTTGTGAACAGATGGACCCGAGCTTGTCCTCTGTCTCCGTGACCAGTCACAGTTCTCATAGCTTTGATAGGACGTAGTCTGTTGAGTCCCCAGGAGCCTGGTCACCTGGAAACACTGCCCCTGACCCTCAGAATCTGGCTGTGATGGCTCTGTGGCTGTGAGATTCTGGTCTGTCAGCAGTTTAGAGGCATGTTCAGGCCAACTGCTAAAGGAGTGAGGCCAGTAGGATAGAAAGGACTGGAAGCAGCATGCTTGGTGACTCTCAGAGTCGTCGTGTTGCATGGGCCTGGAGGCATTGTGTGCTTGGATACGTTGGGGGACCTCCCCTCCGAGGCTGCCCTGAGCTGCCCAGGGCCCCGCACCCTTGGCACTCGGTGTTGAAGAGGCTGCACACATGCTCCACCTGCTGTGCTCTGCGTTTCTTTGTTGCGATCACCTTGTCTGTTGTCCCTCTGTCCTCAAAGATGATCACGGAAGCCTTGGCCCAAGGTGGGATGCACATAAGAGCCCGGTTCCCGCCCACCACCGCTGTGTCCACCGTCCCGTCGAGCTCCATCCTTGTGGGCGGACAGCCCACGGCACAGGTATTTACGGGGCAGCGCGCAGGGCTCAGCTGGGAGCTCAGGGCATCCCCTGAGAGCCCCTGTCAAGCACACCTGTCGTCAGCCGTGATTTCTCTCACCGTGGCTTCCAATGTCTGGCAAAATGTCACTTTTATTTTTCTTAGTAGGCCAAGGCCAGTTTGTGGTTCTCGAGGGGCTATGATTAAATATCTCTTTCTATCTATCTATATATCTGTCTATATGTACATACATATATGTGTGTGTGTGTGTGTGTGTGTGTATATGTTTTGGGTTTTTTTGTTTTTTTAAGTTTAAAATAGTTCTGCTGCTGGGTGAGGTGTCTTACACCTATAATCCCAGCACCTTGAGAGTCCAAGAGGAGGAGGATCACTTGAACCCATGAGTTTGAGACCAGCCTGGGCAACTTAGTGAGACTCTGTCTCTACAAAAAATAGAAAAATTAGGTGGGCACAGTACCACCCATCTGTAGTCCCACTACTTGGGAGGCTGAGGCAGGAGAATCACTTGAGTCCAGGAGTCAGAGGCTACAGTGAGCTATAATGACACCTCTGCACTCCAACCTGAGCTACAGAGCAAGGTCTTGTCTCTTTTAAAAAAAATTCAGCTCCTCAGGGCTCGGCACCTGTGGCTCAAGCAGCTAGGGCACCAGCCACATACACCTGAGCTGGTGGGTTTGAATCCAGCCTGGGCCCACCAAACAACAATGATGGCTGCAACCAAAAAAAAAAAAAAATAGCTGGGCATTGTGGCGGGCGCCTGTAGTCCCAGCTACTTGGGAGGCTGAGGCAAGAGAATTGCTTAAGCCCAGGAGTTGGAGGTTGCCATGAGCTGTGACGCCACAGCACTCTACCGAGGGCAACACCTTGAGACTCTGTCTCAAAAATAAATAAATAAATAAATAATAAACAATAGAAAAACTAGCTGGGCGTAGTGGTAGGTGCCTATAGTCCCAGCTACTTGGGAGGCTGAGGCAGGAGGATGCCTTGAGCCTAGGAGTTTGAGGTTGTTGTGAGCTATGATGCCATGGCAATCTACCCAGGGCACAAAGTGAGACTCTTAAATAAAAATTCAGTTTCTGTTATAGGGAAAACACATTTCCAGTCCTTCAGACAGTAGTCCTGGCCCTTCCCCAAGGCCCTGTGTGCAGACAACTGTCATCACTACGTGTCCACGCTGTGGCTTGAATAGCGGTCCCTATGCAGCACCATTCTGTGAGGAGGAAATGGAGTCCACCGGCCCCAGTCCTGTGCCACACATTCAGAGCGGGCATGGGCATTGCCGTTTGGTGACATGTTCAGTTTTCAACCTCCCTGCACTCCAACCCCCAGGTCACCCTATGTGTGCCGTTTATAGCTCATCACTCAATGGAGCTTGAGTTCGTTGACATTGACCTCCTTTTTGGTAGTTGTGGGACTGTGGGAAGAAGAAGTAGCTGGAATCTCCTGGTAAACAACCAGAGTAGACAGAGCCAGGGAGCAGCTGCCTGTGGCCTGGAGGCCGCGCAGTGCCCTGGTGCCTGCTCAGTGCTGCTGGGGGTGTCTCCTTTCCCGGGACCTTTGGCTCCTAGCTCAATGAAGGGGACTGCTTCTCTCCTTTTCCAAAGCCTCTGGCTCAGCGTCCATGGGATTCAGGGAAGTGGGGGGGGGGTGACTTTAGCAATAGTACGTAGGACTGATTTTTATGAAAATAGGAAGTCTCCAGCATTTTGAGTGTCTGATGCATGTCGGGCCTCAACCTCAGTTTTTTGTGGGAAGAGTATCCGTGGTTCTCATGCAGCAGGTTACAGTCCACCCTTACACAGGTGGAGAGGGTGGAGAGGCCCTCAGAGCTGCCACGTTCACAATCAAGGGCTCGCGTGAAACCCGGCCGCTCAGCCTATCAGCAAAATTCTTTGTTTTTTTTGTTTTTGGGGGGGTTTTTTGAGACAGAGCCTCGAGCTGGCATCCTGGATAGAGTGCTGTAGCATCACAGCTCACAGCAACCTCCAATTCTTGGGCTCAAGCGAGTCTCCTGCCTCTGCCTCCCAAGTAGCTGGGACCACAGGCGCCCACCACAACACCCGACCATTTTTTGGTTGCAGCCGTCATTGTTGTTTGGCGGGCCCGGGATGGATTCGAACCCGCCAGCTCAGGTGTATGTGGCTGGCGCCTTAGCCCATTGAGCCACAGGCGCCGAGCCAGCAAAATTCTTTTCAAAAGCCCCCCGGTGCCCTCTTCCTGCGGGGCTGGTGGCTATGCTCTCCCCCTTGGTTTATGGGGACTCCTATGCTCCTGAGTAGGCTCTCCTGCGCCCCCCAAAGTGCTAAGCTCTGTCCTGCGCCATGGCTTCCCCATACTGCTATGGGGTTCCCACTCCCACTGCGCCCAGCTGCTGGTACTTCCACCTGGACTTCCCACAGACGTCCCTTCTCTCCCTCCCTCCCACATGCCCCCAGACCCACCCACTCTCCCTCCCAACCTTCTGGCCCCTCCATAACAAGTCTGTCCCAAGTTTTGCGGACTAAGTAGGTACCTCCCAGCCCCCAGGAGCAAGGAAGTTGGAGGAAAAAAAAGACGAAGCTAGAAAAGTTAGTGCCAGAAATGTCGTGGAGAGTTCTGGTTGGTCCTCACTGCATTTTGTGGGGTGAGTGGTTAAGCCAGCTCATTAAGATGACAGCTAACTAACTGCACACAGATTTATTCTCCAGGTTCCGCCCAGTAGCACTGGGGGCGAGGACAGAAATAGCATTTTAGGAAATACTGCTGGTCCCAGCAGTAAACTAAAGCAGCAGGACTTCTGGAAAGAGGAAGGGAGGCGCAGACTGAGCAAGACTCCAGAAAGCACACTTGTTGGTGTGGCCAGCTGAGAGGAAGCAGGCCCTCAAGGTGCTTGAAGAGAAAAGCCAATGGCAAAAAGCCCTGGAGTGGACGTCTCCCCACTGCCAGGTGGCCTCTGCAGCTCTGTCTGGACCTGGCCACCCCCATGGGGAGGGGAGCCTTCTTCCCACAGCCCTGCAGGACAGACCTGGGGCACCAGGCTTCCCAGCTTCCTGTACACCTGGCTGTGAGCTGACCCTGGGGACATAGGCAGCTTGCACCCACACACCATGGCCATTCATCTGGCCACATGCGCTGTTTGCAGGAATGGTGTGCAGCTGCTTCTGGGTGAGGGTCCTTCGAGTCCAGTCCCTTGTCAGAACAGTGAGGGAGAATGAGCTCGTGCTCCCCGTTGCTTTTGCTCTTTCCTTGTGGCAGCAAATTGGGTCTAAGAGAACAGGTAGAGTAAAAAGTGAGGCTATAGGTGTTCATGGCTCTTGGGTATTTTTTTTCTTTTTTTTTCTTTTTTTGAGACAGTCTCACTTTTTCACCCTCGGAAGAGTGCCGTGATATCACAGCTCACAGCAACCTCCAACTCTTGGGCTTAAGCAATTCTCTTGCCTCAGCCTCCCGAGTAGCTGGGACTACAGGCACCAACCACTACTCCCAACTTGTTTTTCTATTTTTAGTAGAAAAACTCTTGCTTAGGCTGGTCTTGAACTCCTGAGCTCAAGCAATCCACCTGCCTCAGCCTTCCAGAGTCTTAGGATTACAGGTGTGAGCCACCACACCCAGCCCCGTGGGCTCTTCTTGAGATGGGCCTTCTTGGGTCTCAGCTTCTCTCCAGCCCTATCGCTGTCCTAGTGTTCCATGACTGCGTCTTTGTGTTATGGGGGGATGCCTCACATTCCCACATCCAAGCAGGGTTCTATGACAGTGCATGCTGGAGCAGCGCTTCCTCGGTTAGCCCTAAGTAGGCAGCCTCATGATGGGACCCATGTTCTGCTGTGCCCTGAAGAGTGCCTCCAGCAGGCACCTTCAGTGCCGGGGCTGGGAGTGAGGGGCAGTTGCAGGTGTGCCTGGCAGGTGTGCTGCTGCCCTCAGCCTTGTCCAAGGCTGCTCTGTGGGAAGAGGCTACCTAGATGGCCTTTCTCCTCCTCCTGCCTTCCCACTGCCTCTCCTCCATTCTGCGTCTGCTTACCTTCTGATGCAGCTGCTTGGCCACCACGGGCCTCTCCCAGGAAGGCAGGTTGTGCCGCCGTTGCTGAGGTGTTGGCATTCGGCATGCCTGGACTCCCCTCACTACACACTCATGTATGACCTTGAGCAAATCCCTTCCTCCCGAGCTCCTGCGGTCCCCCTGTGACGTGTGCAGGTGACACACGGGGGGCGGAGGGTGGGGTGCAAGGTGCATGGCAGGTGCTCAGAAGCTCCTCCCCTGGGAGGGGCACATCTTGTCTTGTGGCTTTTGCCAGCAGCTGTGACAGACCAACACCCATGCCAATGGCAGAACATGGCCTGAGAGCACAGAGCAGCAGTCCCTTCATCCTTGGCTTCTCCCTTGCGTGGGGCTTATTCTCTGTGCAGAGGCCACCAGCTCCCCCTTCCTCATAAGCCTGAATCTGGGAGGTTCTTTATGGCCTCAGGGCCGCCTGGGTAAGCCAGCTCAAGTCTTTGGGGGCCTGCTTCCCCTTCCAGGTTTGTCTGAAACACCTTGGGATTTGATACTTGAGTTGCTCAGGCTGACACCTAAAGGCCACTCCAAAGCCTAATTTTGGTTCCCTGCACTTGGAAATGAAGGGGCACCGTGGCAGATTTTCTTTGCTGGAAATCTCTTCTCAGCCTCCTGTCCTCTGGGCTCTGCTGGCCACTGGTTGCCTTGGCCTGGGGCAGCTGAACAGTCGAGGTAGACCCACATCCTGGGTGGACACCTGGAGACTCCATGAGCACAGCCAGTGACACAGCCACTGCAGGAGCCAAAGTGGGGTGCCGAGCTTTCTGGGGCTCAGAAGAGTAGGCAGGCCAATGTGTCCAGCCAGGGGGCCAGGCTTCAGGGTCCTGGGCAGAGTGTAAGAGGAAGCCTCCAGGCTATCCCAGGGTGAGAAGAGGAGCATGACACTCGGGCAGGCTCCCAGGAGTACCCAGGACAGGTAGGGCAGGTCATGGCTGTGGGGTGGGGGGTATTCGCTGTCGAGGAGGGATAAGAAGACTCAGAGAGGAGCTGCATCCAGCACATTGCAAGTATTTCCCAAACAAAGGGCCACTGGAGGGGCTGGCCTCCCTGGGACAGGCTAAAGGTGCAGCCCCTTCGCTGGGCCTCGGTGTTCTGCCCTGCCCTGCCTTGCTGGCTGCTCCTCACCATGCCTTAGACCTGCTGCCTTATGTCCAAGGGCGGCTTCACATATAGCAGAGCCTGTGGACAACACATGCCTCTCTCCCTGTGCTTGGAGTGTGGACCGTGCAGTGGCCTCTACCCAGCCCCGCCACCTTGCTGGTACCTCGCTGCCTCTCAGAGAAGCGCTGAGCTCTAGGCCCCAGACATGAGCTGACTATCTACTGAAAGGACACTCACTGCTTAGGGAGAGGCTGAGCACCTGCCAGGGCAGGTGTGGGGTGCTCACGTGGTGGGGAGCGGTGGGGGTGAGGAAGGTTGACCTTCTGGCAGGAAGAGAAAGTGAGCTATGAGGTGGCTTCAGGACTATAGGTACAGGGTAGCCACAGAGGGGGCACAGGTCACGGGAAGGAGAGTGAAGTTGGAGCTTCAGGAGGGAACTCACCAGGGAGGGCCGTCCCCAGCAGGGCTGGGATGGGCTGAGCTGGGCATGGGGGCCAAGGGGCCCTTTGCTTCCCACTACTTGGCACTGTCTGTGGTCCTCTGTGTGGAACTTTCTGGTCCTGGGATTCTGTTAATTCCTGGGTTGATTCTGGAGCACACTTTCCAGTGTGGAGGACGTGCCACCAGCCCTGGCCCCCCAGGACCCACAGTGTGCCCCCCTCACTGTGAAGGTTGGAACCTCCCTGGGAGAAATGCATTTCACCCCTGCTCACCAGTCTGCAGGCGCAGGCGCCCCAGTCCTCAGTTCTGGCCTTGTGACGTCAGCACTTGAGTTTCTTTGCACCATTTTACTCCAAGTGGCAGAGGCCAGGCCTGGCAACTGAGTCCTATTCCTGAGAGTGTCTTGGTCACAGAGTGATGGGAGCCACCTATGGATATGCCACTGGACCAGTGGCTTTGGGATGGGGCCTCTGACCCAAGGGTGCTGGAAACACCATGCCGTGGGTCCCCCAGTGCCCGAGGCCCCAGGAGTAGCCTGTGTGAGCTGTCGGGCACTCCCAGTGGGAACAGACAGGAGGGAACTAACATTTCACTCCAGAAGCTTGGTCCAGGTGGTACTGAGAAAGGGAAGTGCGACTGTGCCCTCCCCAGCCTGGGGGTGGCAGTAAATAGGACACATGCCTGTTTCCTTGGTGGGATCTGGGTCAGGTCCCCAGTTCAAGGAGCTGAGGAAGCAGCAACCATCTAAGTCCTGGCTCAGAGCTCCTATCTGTGGTAGAGGTGCATGGTGGGGGCAATGCCTGGGGGGTGAGATGGCTGGGGAGGCATGAGCCATAGCTCCAGACAGGGCAGTGTCAGGAGTGAGTGACCCTGATGCCCAGGCAGTGTGATTTCATCCCTTGGAGTTCACAGACAAAAAAAGCGGTGTCCCTAGTGTGGACACTGCGTCATTCCCTACCCAACAGCTGGTGACTTGGGGAGCAGAGAGCAGCCCCACTGTGCAGGCAGGGCTGGGGCCTCTGAGGTCTCACCGCACACCCCTCCCTGTGTGCAGAATCAGGCTCAGCATCGCTGGCACTCAAGTGGGCTGGTGTAGCCCCAGCATGGCCCAGCACATGGGGATCTGGCCACCTCTAATCGAGAGGTCCAGATAGGACACGGCGTGAGACCAGCCCTGCAGCTGGTTTGGAGCCGCCAGGCCACTGGACAAGTCAACGTAACAGTTGGGCTTGTCTTCGGTGTAGTCGGCCATAGGGGCTGTGAGACTGGTGGAAGTGTGTGGGAAGATAGTCCCACCAATCAGCAGAGCAGGGTCCTTATTGATCCACAGAGGAACGTGTCACAGGCCAGCTGGGGTGTGGCACAGCAGGCTGGGCTGCTGCCTGCCAAAGCCTTTGCCTCTCCAGGCTGCCCTCATGCTCCCACACCATGGCCTGTCCCAGCCCAGCAGCCTCTGTCCTCATCCCCCTCCCCGACCTGGCCCTTCTGCCATCCACCAGGTCACCACGTGCTCTGTCCAGAGGTGGGGTGTGTGCCACTGTGTGTGTCTGGGCAGCATTTGGAAGAAGGCAAGGGTGTGTGGGGAGGCCTGCGGGAGGAGGGGCCTGCGAGTGTGCTGGACGCGTGGCACAGAGGCAGGCGGGTGGGTGGCAGCGCGCCGGCTAAGCCCCTCCACTTGTAGGTGGGCCAGAGCAGCCTCCCCATGCTGTCCTCGCCATCGCCAGGCCAGCAGGTGCAGACCCCACAGTCGATGCCCCCTCCTCCCCAGCCATCCCCACAGCCTGGCCAGCCCGGCTCTCAGCCCAACTCCAACGTCAGGTAGGCCTAGCCAGGGGCGCCCCTCCCTCTGGCCCTCAGGGTGCGCCCCCGCCCCGGGCTCACACGTGCTCCCTTCCACTTGGCTGCAGCTCCGGCCCCGCCCCGAGCCCCAGTAGCTTCCTACCCAGCCCCTCACCGCAGCCCTCCCAGAGTCCAGTGACAGCCCGCACCCCACAGAACTTCAGCGTCCCCTCACCTGGACCTTTAAACACCCCCGGTAAGTCAGTCAGGGGTGGGAGTGGGCGCGGCCCGAGGCCCAGAACCCATTGTGGGATGTGCATGTGGCTGTCAGGTTGGGGTGCTGAGCATCGCCCCTCACCTTTGCAAGACCTCAGCCCATACCAGGCACTCAAGCTCAGGGGCCTTTGGAGCCCGAGCCCCTCCCCTTAAGGGTCTGGGGCCGTGGCCCGGCCCTGCTGTGTCCTGCAGTGAACCCCAGCTCTGTCATGAGCCCTGCCGGCTCCAGCCAGGCTGAGGAGCAGCAGTACCTGGACAAGCTGAAGCAGCTGTCCAAGTACATCGAGCCCCTGCGTCGCATGATCAACAAGATCGACAAGAACGAAGGTGGGCCACGCGCTGCAGGGCCGGGCCATGGGTGCCCAGCTGGGTCTTAGTGTCCCCTCTTCTGTCCCAGACAGAAAAAAGGACCTGAGTAAGATGAAGAGCCTTCTGGACATTCTGACAGATCCCTCCAAGCGGTAAGCTTTGGCCCAGGTCCCTGGAGGAGGACAGCGCTGCACCCACGAACAGTCCCACAGGGCAAGGCTGGTGCCGCCATGGTGGGCTGTAGGGAAGGTGTCCAGGCAGTTCTTGGGGCCTTGCTGGAGGCCCCCAGAGGTCCACTTGGGTGTGTGTACTGGAGCTTCCCGCCTGGACTTTACCTTGGCCGGCACCCAGCCTTCACCCTACTCCAGGCTGCTGTTGTGGCCCTCGCACTTCCAGGTGTGGCTGTCACCGCTAGGCCTTATGTGGCCTGTGGCCAGGTCCTCCCTTGCAGCAGCCTCACCATCAGCTGGCCGTGACATGCCCGAGTCTTACCTTCAGATCTGTCTCTGCCTTCCCAGTGACCGTAGCAGGCAGCTGTGTCTCAGGTACCCCATTTGCAGCTCATAGGAGCTGTTTGTGGGAGTGGAACAAGGCAGTGTTGGTGAGAAGCAAGTAGAAGGCAGGGTGTGCCAGCTACGGGCTGCTGTGGGCACCAGAGCCAGGGCAGTGCCTCAGAGCTGTGCATGGACTCCGGTGTTGGTAATGTCCCCTCTTGTCACACCCCCTGGACACAGGCTGTGCCCCCTCCTAGGAGAGTCTCCCTGTTCTGGGTATAATCCCAAATGGGGGCCTATTGGAGCTGGATGGCTCTCCAGGCTCTCGCCCTGGGTAGAGTGCAGAGTGCCGTGGCATTGTAGTTCACAGCAACCTCCAACTTGGGTTCCAATGATCCTCTTGCCTCAGTTTTTCTATTTTTGGGAGAGACAGGAGTCTAACTTTTGCTAAGGCCAGTCTCGAACTCATGAGCTCAAGCAATCTACCCGCCTCGGCCTCTCAGAGTTCTAGGATTATAGGCATGAGCCCCCGCGCCCAGCTTCTCCAGGCGCTTTTGGGTTGATTCATCATTGGGATTTTAGGGCCAAGGAGGGCAGGGACTTGCCTAGAGAGATGGGCCTTCGAAGTGTGGCTGGGACCTGGCCTCTGTCCTTCCCCTTGTCTCATTGCCTTGTTCTGCCAACCAGGAACAGGCAGCTCCAGGGGCGAGGGTTGTCTTGCCTAAGACTCTGGGTCTGGGAACAACTGGTCTCCTGGCCAGGGTTACTACAGAGGTTTCCGATGGCAGAGTGTTTGGGATCTGAGCCCAAGAGTTGCCAGCTGTCTCAGCTCTCCAGCCCCAAAGTTAGCCCACGACCCCTGTCCCTGTAGGTGTCCCCTGAAGACCCTGCAGAAATGTGAGATCGCCTTAGAGAAACTCAAGAATGACATGGCAGTGGTGAGTGGAGTATTGAGTACCTCCCGGGAAGGTCGGGGTGCACCCCTGGTGTCTGGGAAAAATAGGTGGGAGGAGTCTTCCTAGTCAGGTGTGCTGAGAATAAGGGAGAAGCCACCCCTCTCCCTGTGGCCTCATGGGTGCTGCTACTACTCAGCCCTGGCCGGGAAGCAGGGAATTGTGTCCAGGGTCAGCCAGCACTATCTGCACAGGGGTAGACATCACGGGAAGAGCCTCGGGAATCTAACTGTGAGATGAGCTTGAGGGCCTTGGGGACAGGAGGGCCCCGAAGAATGGGCACACCCTCGAGTTCCAGGCTGGCTGCTGAGCCCTCCCTGTTCCATCTCCAGCCCACACCCCCACCACCTCCAGTGCCACCCACCAAACAGCAGTACCTGTGCCAGCCACTCCTGGATGCCGTCCTGGCCAACATCCGCTCCCCAGTCTTCAACCACTCCCTGTACCGCACATTTGTGCCAGCCATGACCGCCATCCACGGCCCACCCATCACGTGCGTACGGCTGGGCTGGGCCTCGTGGAGGGCAGTGGCCACAGGCTGCATGCGGCCAGTGTGGTCATTGCACCGCTCCTCAGGGCCCCGGTGGTGTGCACGCGGAAGCGCAGGCTCGAGGAGGAGGAGCGGCAGAGCATCCCCAACGTGCTCCAGGGGGAGGTGGCCAGGCTGGACCCCAAGTTTCTGGTGAACCTGGACCCTTCTCACTGCAGCAACAATGGCACCGTCCACCTGATTTGTAAGCTTGGTAAGTGTCCTGGGCAGGCAGTGAGCCTGGGGAGACAGTAACAGGACTGCTGGCGCCCTCTCTGCAGGGCACGCCAGGTTCCGAGTCTGAGATCAGAGGGACCCATAGGCTGCGGAACCTGCCAGGTTGTGAGGAGTTCTGTTCCAGGGCAGGGCAGCCAGGGTCTGTCTAGGTCAGAGGTGCAGCCATATGTGTTACAGATGACAAGGACCTCCCAAGTGTGCCCCCGCTGGAGCTCAGTGTGCCTGCCGACTACCCCGCTCAGAGCCCGCTGTGGATCGATCAGCAGTGGCAGTATGGTAGGTGAACCTAGGGGAGCTCGCAGGGGCCAAGGCAGCTGGTGAGCAGGGTTCCCAGTGACCGCCTGTGTCCCCCTCCTGCCCCCACCTTTCCCTCTTCTGGCTTCCTGTTCAGACCCGGTGCTGGTTGCTCAAAGGTCACCTGAAGAGAGAAGGCTCTATCCATTTGTGTCCCGTTGCCCTTTTATCTCTGCAGCAGGACGGCATGTTTAGTGGGTGAGGGGCGAGCGGGCCCACGGCTCAGGATGGACCCAGCTCCCCGCAGTAGCCACTGTGAAGCTTGGCAGGGCTGAGGCAGGTCAGAGGGACTGTCAGAGTTTGGCATGGGGACCCATCTGGGTGACATGGCTCCAGAGAGAGCCCCATTGGCAGAGGATGGCTGCCCTGAGCATCACAGCTGGTACACAGCCTGGCCAGGACTGGGTCCCCAAGGGTGTCATGGAGAGAAAGCCCTGGGCTCTGTATTCAGTTCATATTCCAGTTCTTCACTGCCCAAATGGCTGTGGTGGGAGAGCCCAGTGGCTGGGCACTGTAGGAGGCAGGTGATAGCCCAGTTCACCTGCCCACATCGCAGGCTGCCCTTCCTGGGGAGCTGCAGGTGGGTGAGTGTGGCCCACTGCTCACAGTCAATCCTTCTGCCGTAGATGCCAACCCCTTCCTGCAATCGGTGCACCGGCGCATGACGGCGAGGCTGCTGCAGCTCCCTGACAAACACTCCGTGACAGCCCTGCTCAACACCTGGGCCCAGAGCGTCCACCAAGCCTGCCTCTCGGCCGCCTAGCTGGGACTGCAGGACAGCCAGCATCCTCGCTGGGCCATGGACACACCCCTCCCAGTGGACGTTTCTAGGTGTTGGCTTCCTTAGGGAGCCTAGGATTAGATTAGCTTTCCTGCTTTTATCTTCTGCCTTGGGGACCTGCCAAACGAAATTCCCACGCTGCTCAGAACTGGGACAGATGGCTGTGGAGCTGGCTGGTGGGGGCTCGGGCTATCTTCTTAGAGAAGGTTCTCCATGTCTCCAGGGACTCAGACACTGCCCCTGGCCATGATCCTTGGGCTGCTCTTGTGGCCTTTCCACGGTCTGGGCCCAGGGTTGGGTCCACTCAGCAGCGTGAGGGAGAACTCAGGGTCTTGTCAGAGCATGTGTGTGTGCTAGAACACATTTCTACACGTTTCCATAGGAGAACGTGGAGGACATAGGAAGCCCTTAAAACACACGGTTCTCTGATCAGGGTTTTGAGTTCAGGCTGTGCCGTTCTTAGCCGCAGGGCCAGACTGCTTCTTGGCTGCCTGTTCCCGGCCACCACTCAGCCTCAGCACTGTGAGGAGCCCAGGGAAGGGCATCAGGAACCTGTCCTTGGCACCCCTCTGCCATTCTTGGGTCCAGGTGCCATGTCCCGCTATGAAGGAGGAAGAGTGATATCCTCAGGCCCAGCATCCTCAGAGCTTCCTGTGCTCTGCACCACTCCAGAGGGTGGGCTCGCAGCTGGGATGGGGCTGTGGGGCAGCGTGGCCCCTCCCTGTGCTGCCTGCCCCTCGAGGTGCCAGTCAGCAGCCCTCTGGTCATGAGGCGTTCCCCTTTTTATGTGCACTACCCCATCAGTGGTTCTTATAATAAATTTATTATTCCTGTGTTTGTCAGGAGTTCATCACTGCATCCTCTTGTGCATGAATCTGGGGCCTGCTGTCTTGTCAGGGATGTTGTCAACTCTGGAGTCAGGAGCATCTAGTCTGGCCCTGAGTGCCCCAGACCTGAATTCCGCTCACCTGACCTACTGTCCCATCCCTAAGCCTGGTCCATGCCCCAGGTTCCTAGCAAAGTTCCTGTTTGCTGAAGCTGAAGCAGGAAGAGGCTGAGACTAATGCCAAGGACATGGGGCCCTGGGACTGGGAGGACTGTGGTACCCAGGCGAGGGTGGGCACTGAGCTGACCACCCTGGGCAGTAGATGGTGCTGCTCTGGTCACGGGGGCCTGGACACAGCATTCTGGAGATAACAGGTTTCCTTTTGCTGTGGCCCTCCAGGGAGGAAGGTGCGCTTAGCCAGACCACTTGTCGGCCCTGCTGAGTGTCAGGACAGGAGAGAGAGAACAGCATCTTGCCCTCAGGAGTGACTAGTCTGGGCAGGAGACCTGGAGTAACTGTGCTTCTAGCAGGTGCTCCTCCCAGCCTAGCCAGTGGACCAGGAAAGCTGTCTGGCCTCCAGTGGGGGGAGATGTGGCTGTGTTGATGTTTTTTTCCAGGGCAGCTACCCAGGCAGGTCCCCTCCAGATTAGCAAGGAGCTGGATTAGAGACCAAGAGCTGGGAGATGTGAGACAAATAGCTTGGAGAGAAACAGCTTTATTTTCAGTATTCTCATTTCGTAATGTGCCTTTTTGAGTTAATGCAGAACAGCAAAATAATAACAAGAAAATATACAGTCTTTAGTTTGGAGGTCAAGTACCTTATCTGTCATGAGTTTATCTTGGAATTTAGCTTGGTTTAAAAGTATTCGGATCCTTTGGAAGTGCAGGTTGACCGCAGCTTAGGGGCAGTGGACTCAGAACACGGAGCGATGCAGGCGCCGGCTCTGCACCACCTGCAGCCGCTTCTGCCGCTCGGCGAAGTTGCTCTTCAGGGTCTGTTTCAGTGCAGGCAGGATGGCACGCTCCGCCACGGGCGTGGGGCTCAGTATCAGGCTGGGGACCGGTGGGGCAAGGTCACCTGGAACATCTCAGGAGTGGAGGCTGCTGGGAGCGTGGCCCTGCCTAGCCCTAAGGCCTCGGCCAGCCTGCATCTGAGCCCCGAACCTCCCTGTGCACTGGGCTGCAGGGCTGCCCTCCCCATGCAGGGGCTCACCATTTCTTAGAGAGGTTCTTGCTGGAGACCTTGGGGAGCTGCGTGGCCTCCTGGTCCCTGGGTGAAAGGAGAGTCAGCAGTGAGCCCTGGACAGGCCCTGATGGGACGCGGTGGGGCGGGGCGCGGCACTCACTTGGGGGGGCTGGGCCCAGCCTCCACAGGGGCAGCCTTGTGACTCTGGCTCCCCTCCAGGAGGGCCTTGAGGTGCTGGAGCTGAAAGGCAGGGGAGGGTGTGATGGGTGTGGAGGTACCAGCCACCCAGGGCCAGCCCTGCCCAGGCCTCACCTCTTGGGCCTGCAGGAGGTTGGCGTTCCACAGCTGGCGAATGACCACCTCGCACTGCTGAAGAGTGGTGGGCTTGCGCAGGTACGGGGGCAGGCTCGTCCAGGGGGGGGCACCCATTGCTTGCCTGCCCCTGTGCTGGACGCCTGCCCCCAAGGTGGCCCCTGGGTGAGAGATCTCCACTTCCTCATCTCTGAAACGATCATTGCAGCAGCCCTGAGGTGACTTGCCGAGACTGGTCTAATCACCCACTCAACCCCACCACACACACACCCCAGGCCATTGTGGGATCAGTGTGAGAAAGTCTACAGCTCCCTTTCCTGACTAGGGTGCTCTGGCCAACCAGGTGGGTGTTGCTGGGGTCGGATGGGGTTCCAAAGGTCACCAGCTAGCTGCCAGGCTGCCCTCGGGCTTCATGCATCTAGGGCTGATCTTGGGAGAATCTTAGAGCTATGCAGAGAACCAAGAACCTGTCCTGCTTGATTACTACCCAGAGTGCACTCTCTGCAATGTCCCAGGGCCTTCCCAAGAACTCTGGAGTCACCAGAGCTTAGTGTGGCTCTGTCTGGCTGGCCCAGTGTCATTCAGAGGCGTCCAGCCCGCTCTGTTCTAATTAGACTCACTGTTTTCTTGGTAACAAAGATTGCTTTGTGTTTCTTTTCTCTGAGAAAGTGGTTCAGGGGCTGCTGACCCCCTCGTGTGGGCTCAGGTCAGCAGACTCCTAGGGGCGGGGAGGAAGACAGCGCCCACCAGCTGTGTGGAGCCTCGTGTCTGCTTCCGAGAGCCTTGGTTCCCATTGGAAACAGGCCCATGGAACAAAGGGCAGAGCAGCTGGCTGACTCCAAGGTGGGACCTACTGTGCACAGTCCTGGGCCCACATGCAGGCCCGGCCCGCAGGGTGCACACCAGCCTACCTGGCCTGCCCCTGCACCCCAGGTATTCTGTCCAGCTTGCTGCTGTGAAGGGGGGCAGCGCTAACGGGCTCCTCTTCCAGGTCCACCTTCTGGAGGCCATCAGCCTTTGAATCTTGCTTCTTGAAGGAGCTGGGTAGGGGCCTGAACTTGCCTTGAGAGTTGGCTGCAGGTTGGACCCACAGGGCCAGTCACTGCAGGCATCAGAAGTGCTGCCCATGTCCTCCAAGGTTGGTGTGTGCGCCCAAGCTGCCCCTGCCCCTGCAGTTCTGAGGGTGAAGCCTGTGGGTGGTGCCTGCTGAACAGGCAATCACAACAGGGGACGCACCCATTCTGGGTAAAATGAAACTGCACGAGGGGCCTGAGAGTCAACCTGCACACGTTTACTTTCCAAGGACAAGACCCATCGCCCACCTGGCCCCTACACAGAAAAGGAGGGCTGCTGCTGGTGAGGATGCTGTGCCTCTTGGCAAGGCAGGGAGGGGAGAAGAGGCACCAGCTCTCTCTGCAAAGGATGCCACAAGCCCAGGGCCACTAGAGCTAGGCCGCCTGCGTCCTGCCTGCTTAGGGACAGCTGATGCATACCCTTCTCCCAAGAAGCCCACTCTGGAGGCTAAGCCGGCCCTCAGCAGCCCCCCAGAGCCTGACTGCTCGCTGCCCCGCCCTGGGGGGTGGCGTTGCCTGGGGTCTTGTTGCTGGTTTTTATATTCTCATGTCAGGGCCTCTTGCAGCCCACAGTTCTATCCCAGCCCACCTCTGTCCTCCTAGCAGCCTCAGCTTGCAGGGCACCTGAGGCCTTCCTCCTTGGCTCTCTTCAGCTGCTCCTTCACCTTTTATCCACAGAATCTGCCTTTTGATCTGCCCAGCAGCTCCCTGGTCAGCATCCGTAGCCACCCAGGCCTAGGGCCCCTCTGAGGTCATGGAGGAACCCAGCCTGCTCACCTGACATTGTCGAGTTGGACACTGACTTGTTGGAATGGAAACTGACAGTGGAGATGCTGCCTGCAGAGGGCACATGGGGATGGGTAGCAGCTTTGCAGGGCTGTGACCTCCCTGCTGTACCCCACACTCTGGGAGCACCCAAGGGAGCAGAGGTCACCAGAAAGATTGTTTCCTGAGAGGCCATCCAAAAAGCAGGGGGTATGGGATCAGTGTAGGGTCCTGAATGAGAGCACAGCCTCTTCCAGTGTCCCAACAGGGTCCCAGGCACTACAGAGATCACTAACTTGGGCCACGCTTTGCCCAGAACCGATCACTAGAGCTGCCACACCCTCAGGAGAAGGGTCCTCCCTTACCCCATTCTCTGTGTGTCCCCCAGGAAGACAGCCCTGAGCACCACCCAGACTGGGATGTCCCCAGGCTGGGCCTATTCACCCATCAGGCCTCCTGAAGTCAGATCTGGTCCCAGAGATGACAGGGGAGAGTGAGCTCAAGAACCCAGCCAGTGTCCCTGTGCTGGGCAGAGAGCCCCCATCAGGATGAAGTGCCTCGGACAAGCGGCTGCAGGTCTGAGTCTCTGCTTCCTCCCCCACCCTGGATGAGATGGCCACGAGACAGGCTCCCAGGAAGGAGCGTGCCCAGAACACTCTCCCAAGGTGTAGAATCAGAGGCCAAAACACCCAGCAGGGGAGGAGCTGTTCCAGGGCCCCCTCCTGTCTCAGGAGCTCTGCTCAGACGTGGGGGGCTCCAGCAGCCCCCACCGTAAATGCTCTGCTCATTGTCCCTACTGTTCCTACTCACAGGCCTCAGGCTTTGGGCTCCCTGAGAGCAGCTCCTATTGTGCTTGGATACATAGTCACCCAGCCATGGCTGGAGGGCAATGGCGTCCAGGTCCCCCCAGAACCCATCTGCACTGGGTTAGCACACTGGGGCCAGTGTACAGGTGGGCATGGACAGTGTGGAGGAGCTGCTGCTCTGCACGGTAGAGACCCCCAGCACCAAAGGGGCTCAATCTCACCTTTCTTCTGTGGCTTCTGATTCATTATGAGCTTGTAATGGAGATCTGAAAGCAAAGCACATGCTGTCCCCATCATTTAAAACAAAGCCATAAGCCGCTGGAAGAAGCAGCTTAGTCCACACCCCTGCCCCTTGAGGCTCACTAGCTTTCCCCACCAGGCCTTTGCCTTGGGCACCTGAGTTTAGAAATGGTTCTGGCTATTCCCTAGACAGAGCCCCGCCCAGCACACTCAGCCAGGCACCACCCTCTGCTCCAAGTCTGAGACTACCACAAGTGGCCCATTCTGCCAGACCAGGCTTCACTCCAGGAGTACAGAGATGAGTCGGGATGACCCCACACTGCTGGAACCCTGGTTCCTGGATGAGCAAATGTGGTCAGGATAATAGTCAAGGGATGTCTGGGTGTCCAGGACTAGGGTGAGACTCAGGAGGGCCTGGGGGACAGCACCAGGGCAGGTTGGGTCCTGACGTAGATGCACAGTGGTGGAATACTCGGCACTCCAGGTAAGGCAGCACCAGAAAGGGGAGAGGGAGGAGAAACTGAGGTAGCCGGCCTCAGTGTCTGGGCAGAGGAGCTCTAGGTGAAGGGTGAGGCTGGAGTGAGTAGTCATGTCACGGAAGGTCTCACATTCTGCTCAAGTGGAGTCCACAGGGTGAGAACTACAAGGGTGTAAGTGACGAGTGTGGGCTCAGGGTGGAGGGGCCGGCTGACCACTTATCTGCCCCCGATATGGTGTGTTCAGTAGGAGAAAATTCACTGAGCTGTACACTGTCATGGGTTTGTTTTACTTCTATAAAGTTTCTTAATGAGGTGGGTTTGACCCTGCCTAGAGAGGAGAGGGCTGGCCGTGTGAACGCCTGAAATGACACTGCCTCTGCAGGACAGGCTTCAGGGAGGGCAGCACCCACGACCACCCCGGTCTCGGTCCTGGGGCAGGGAGAGCCCGGTGCGGCAGGACTCAGCGTGAGGCTTGCTGCCCCGTGTCCTCCCAAACCCCCAGAGTGCTCTGGACCCATGAGCCGAGAGTTTCACTGTTGCAGGCCGGGGAGGGGTGGGGGCATCCGGGGAGACCGGCTCACCCTTGTTCTCCCGCTTCAGGTGCTCGATTTCCTCGTGGAGCTTGACCAGTGTCTCCGAGTGCTGCTGCTGCAGGAACTCCAGGCTCTTTTCCAGGTCCATGACCCTCTTCTGCGCATCGCTGTGTCCCGGATGCGCCAGGACCTGGAGGCCCGTGGCCTGGCGATGGCGAAGACGCGACGTGCCTCGGGAGCCCGGGGTCGCCGAGATGGCTCGCTGCCCCTTGGCTGCCGCTGCCACCCCGCTCATGTCGCCACCGCCGCTACTGCCGCCACTGCACACCCGCTCAGTGCCAGGTCTGCCCCGGCCTGGCACCGCGTCGCCATAGAAACGAGCGCGTTCGAGGGGACGGGCCTGGGGGCCGGGGCGGGGCCTGGGAGCACGAGGGGCGGGGGCTGGAGGGCGGGGCGGGGCCTTGGAGCACGAGGGGCGGGGCTGGAGGGTGGGCGGGGCATGGGCGCACGAGGGGAGGGGCGTGTTGCAAGCGGGGCGGGGCTAGAGGTGGAGCTTGGAGCGTGAGCGCACGAGGGGGGTGGGCCTGGAAGCAGGGTGGTGTCTGTGGCCATGATCCCCAAGGGTCACTGCACCCTGACTTTACTTACTTATTTGAGATAGATTCTCATTCTGTCGCCCTCGATAGAGTGCCCTGATGTCATAGATCACAGCAAACTGAAACTCTTAGCGATTCTCTTGCCTCAGCCTCCCAAGTAGCTGAGACTACAAGTGCCCGCCAACAACGCCAGGCTACTTTTAGAGACCAGGTCTCACTCTGGCTCAGGCTGGTCTCTAACCCATGGGCTCAGGGCAATCCACCCGCCTCGGCCTCCCAGAGTGCCAGGATTATAGGCGTGAGCCATCGCACCCGGCCTCAGCTAATCTATTTTTAGTAGAGATGGGCTCTCACTCTTGCTCAGGCTGGTCTCAAACGCATAAGCTTAAGCAATCCACCTGCCTCCCCTTTCCAGAGTGGTAAGATTACAGACGTGAGCCACTGTACCCAGCCCTGATCATAGAAACCTTAATACCCAGGTACCCCCTGTCAATGTCCAAACCCTGAATATACTTCAGGTGCTAGAAGATAGAGGGCGGCGCCTGTGGCTCAGTGTGTAGGCCGCCGGCCCCATATACCCAGGGTGGCGGGCTCAAACACGGCCCTGACCAAACTGCAACAGAAAAAATAGCCGGGCGTTGTGGGAGGCTGAGGCAAGAGAATCGCTGGAGCCCAAGAGTTTGAGGTTGCTGTGACCTGTGATGTCACAGCTCTCTACCAAGGGCGACATCGTGAGACTCTGTCTCAGAAAAAAGAAACTATCACAGGCCAGTATCCCTGATGATCATAGATGCAAAAATCCTCAACACAGGCTCGGCGCCTGTGGCTCAATGGGCTAAGGCGCCAGCCACGTACACCTGAGCTGGCGGGTTCGAATCCAGCCCAGGCCTGCCAAACAACAATGACGGCTGCAACCAAAAAATGGCCGGGCGTTGTGGCGGGCGCCTGCAGTCCCAGCTACTTGGGAGGCGGAGGCAAGAGACTCGCTTGAGCCCAGGAATTGGAGGTTGCTGGGAGCTGTGAAGCCACAGCACTCTATCTAGGGTGACAGCTTGAGGCTCTGTCTCAAAAAAAAAAAAAAAAAATCCTCAACATAATACTAGCAAATCAAATTCTACCGCACATAGAAAAGATTATTTACCATGATCAAGTAGCTTTTATCACAGGGATGCCAGGATGTCAACATATGCAAATCAGTATACATGATATATTGACATATTAAGAGAATAAAAAACAAAAATCACATGATACGGCTGGCGCGGTGGCTCATGCCTGTAATCTCAGCACTCTGGGAGTCTGAGGCAGGTGCATTGCCTGAGCTCACAGTTGGAGACCAGCCTGAGCATGAGAGAGACCCTGGGTCTAAAAATAGCTGGGCATGGGCAGTGAGTAGGGCACCGCCTCCATATACCGAGGGTGTCGGTTCGAACCTGGCTCCGGCCAAACTGCAACAAAAAATAGCTGGGCATTGTGGTGGGTGCCTGTAGTCCCAGCTACTTGAGAGGCTGAGGCAAGAGAATTGCCTAAGCCCAAGAGCTGGAGATTGCTGTGAGCTATGACGTCACGGCCGTACCGAGGGCAATGAAGTGAGACTCTGTTTTTAAAAAAATAAAAATAAATAGCTGGGCATTATGGTGGGTGCCTGTAATCCCAGCTGTTCGGAAGGCTGAGGCAAGAGAATCGCTTGAGCCCAAGAGTTTGAGGTTGCTGTGAGGCGGCAGGCTGGTGTCAGGGGGAAACTGAACCTATGCTACCTTTGACTACCAAGGGTGACAAAGTGAGACTTTGTCTCAAAAAAAAAACCAAAAAAAAACCACATTGTATTTTCAGTAGATGCAGAAAAAGCATTTGAAAAAATTCAACACCCTTTTATGATAAAAACGCAACAAATTAGGTATTTTTTTTTTTTTTTTGAGACAGAGCCTCAAGCTGTCACCCTGGATAGAGTGTTGTGGCATCACAGCTCACAGCAACCTCCAATTCCTGGGCTCAAGCGAGTCTCCTGCCTCCGCCTCCCCAGTAGCTGGGACTACAGGCACCCGCCACAACGCCCGGCCA
>CAUYRH010014299.1:0-13172 GCA_963574655.1 Perodicticus potto
GGGGGGGCTGTGAGGGTGGGGTGGGGTGCCATGATCAGCTGCAGAGCAGATGACCACACCCGGCTCCCCTCAGGGGCAGATGCCCGGGTATGCGGCTGGGAGCAGGAGTCGGGGCAGGGCCGCCTCTGGGCCTGCAGGGATGGCCGAGGGCACCTCACAGCAGTGTGGGTCCCAGGGTCTGGGGTTTGCATCTGGGAGAGAAGAGGAGGGGTGAAGCTGGGACGGGGGACTCACGCTCTCTCCGGCCCCTGGTCAGGGTGCCTCCTGGGCTCACACAGCCTCCGTCAGCAGCTGTCACTGGGGCCTGCTCTGTACATGGGGCACTCAGGTCCTGATCCCACGTGGACCCTACAGTGTGGGGAGGTCACATGGGGGCACCTCACCCTGGTGTAGGGGGCCCTGACACGCTTCAGAAACTGCTCAGAAACAGGGACATTTAAGCAGAGGCCAGGGTGGTGAAGAGGCGTTGGCAGTGTGGAGACCTGGCTGAGAGTGTTCTAGGCAGCGGAGATGCCGAGGTGCGGCCCCAGACACTCACAAGAACCAGGCGGGAAGGGCAGACAGGAGGCTGAGCCCCGGGCCTGGGGGCGACGTAGGTGACGCTGAGGCTCAGGGCCCAGGGGAAGTTTGTTCGAATTGCAGAAATTGGAATTGAGGTCATAAACAGGAATGCACAGGAATTACCTGGGGTTGACAGGAGCCTTTTACATTAGAACGGAGGTCTGTGCCTTGAGAGAACATGTGACTAATTTTGTGTTTAGCGCAATCCACTTCGCCTACCTGTCTGCAGGTAAGTGCATTATTTCGCACTGATGTGGCATATTAAGGCCAGAAAGCCATTTTAGAGCCACAAAGGATGAAATCTCAGGCAATTTGTCATGGTTTTCCTAACTATCAAAATAGTCTGTTCACATGGAAAGAAAACGCAAACGCATCTCCATTTCCATTATGCCAGCCGTCCTAATCAGAGGGGTCTGGAATTCATTTCATTAATTTGAAGATTAGAAAATGAGGATTCTTAGACCTAGGCTGAGAGGCAAATGGATGGATCTCTGTGCTTCCGCCTCCCACACCTTGCCCTTGCGAAAATCATAATTTCAATTTTTGTGTGTGTGAAAATGGGCTTACGAGATTTATTTCACTTTGTAATTTATTTACTGTTTTTCTTCAAGCTGTGTTCTATCCTTTCTGTGCTTACAGATGCCAGGGATTATACTATTATAATCAAACTAATGAGTTTACCATTGCTTAGATCTAATAATAATTTTAACAAAAATGCTTATATATGTTATATAAATTTGGGGAGAGGGTATTACAAAATAACTTACTTTGTGGGCTAATATTTCTGATAAAAGCATGCCTATAAAACCTCTCCAGATCAGAGTATAAAATCACAGTGTTTGGAGAATGATTCAAAGCAAAGTTCAGCAGTTGTGAAAGATTGACAGTGGCACAGGTGGAGCCTATGCTAAGTACATCTGTTTTACAAAACTTTAGATTCATAAAAAGCCCAAGTTCTACAGAATCACAGTAAAGTACCTGCGGGGGCCAATGTGGTTACGGGTAGTTCAGAAAACTGGCCCTTTAGCCAGGTGGCCTAGGTGAGTTCAAACCCAGCTCTCCCCTGACCCTCAAGGTGACTTTATAGATCTGCCCACTGGGACCTCTCTTTTCTCATCCTCAGAATTCCACATCATACCAGTGTCTCCCTCTTAGGCGCTTGTGAGGATTTAACACGCGGACCGTATGCGTGTAAAGCTTGAAAAAGAGTTTTGGCACATGGGGGCATCAACGAACCTTACCTATAGTTTGTACTTCTGGAATGGGTTGTATTTGGGGCTAGCAGCAAAAGCCAGCTTTGGCTAACTTATGCTAAGAGAAGTTATTGGAAGGTTGTTGGGAGGATATGGGCTCATAGGAGCGGGAACCAGGGCAACTGTGAGGACCTCCTGTACCGTTTCATTGGACACTGCCTGTCTTGTTTCCCCGTCTCTGCTTTTGTCTGCGAGCCTAAGACTCAGAGTGGTTATTGGCTCCTTTGGGAGAGGCGTGGTCTCCAGGAAAACTAAAGCTACGTCAGATTATGTCTGGTTGCACAGGCGGTGGTCAAACAGACATCACCCTCTCTCTGCTCCCTCCCATGCTCGAGAAGCAACAGTAAATTTCTGGAGCAGGGGAGGCAGGCAGTAAGTAAACCATTTCATATGGAGGAACATGCTGGAAAGGAAATAAAACTACAAGGTCGTAGAGAGGGGCTCAGCAAAGGGCTCTGAGCCTGTGACTGTTGGCCTGAGGCTGGCAGGATAGAGGCACCAGTCGTGGGGGGAGGTGTCTGTCCATGGGAGATGCAGTAACTCTAACTTGGAAAGAGACAAACTTTAGCCTTTCCCCACTAACTGCTGCCCCCTTCCTGTTTTCTCGTTCCCGCTGTCTGTTTCCCAGGCCTTTCCCTCAGAGTGTATTTCTTCCTCAAGGCAGTGTGTGTTTGGGGTCTGTAACACAGGCTTCTGGACTTCAGAGAAAAGTGAGATACAGCAGGTGCTTGGAAGGCTGGGTTCACTCTGCCTTCCAGGGGTAGGGGCAGGAGGCCTTACGTGGGCACGGATGAGTGGTGCAGCCCAGATCCCAAGGAACGGTGGTCATTTTTGGCTCTTTTATTGGGATTGCTTCCGTTCCCACCCACCCTGATTATAGAGGTACCCCCACATTGGCTTGTGGGGCCAGGGTGGGTGTCGCGGCTTCATGACTGGTTGTCTGGTCACTTCTTAGAGAACCATGTGAAATAGGGTTTCAGCCACAAACTGATTGTCCTTCCTGCCAGATCCCATCAGAATTAGGACAGAGAAGAAAGATTGCAACCAACAAAGGTGACGTTTTAAATGGATTAGCTGTGAGGGAGAGTAGAAATAGAGATACAAAATCCCAGCTTCAACGCAGGATAGCCACGGTCAAAAATTAAGTATTAACAGGGCAGGCATGGGAGCAGGGGAGACTCGTCATTTTGGCTGCGTCAGTGGCAGCAAGTTTAAAGCCAGCAGGTGCGACCTGCTATCTGCTGGGCCTTAGGGTCAGCGAGCCTGGGGCCTCTCTGTACAGTGGATGTTGTTGTCTGTGACTCTCGACCCATGATTCTATTTAAAAGTTTTTATTTGGTAAGCGTTAAGGATGCCTGATAGCTGTGTTTTGGGATTTCATGGTTTCTAAATGTGATGCCTGTTCCTTGACATTTCATTACACTTTTGTATCAGCTGGTAAATAGCAGCACAAAAAAAACCCTGCATAATACAGGAAACCCTGCATTATAAAATCTGCCATTCTGGGTGTTATTTGTATCATGAATGGTGACACATTTGCAATATGGGCATACTAAGAAGTCAGGCCATTTAAAATTGTTTCCTAATAATGTATTTAAACACTTGAGAAATTTTACTTTTTATTCTCCTTTTGGTATAATAGCTTATGAAAAAATGGAAAAGCGAAGCCTTGGAAAATGGAAGTGTGTGTTTTGAGAGTATGTGAGTGCAGTTGTCCAAAAGCTTCTCGTGAAAGATTTAATAAGGACTCTGTGAGGCTGAGCGAATGGACTTGCCGTGATTCAGTTGTGGAAAGCAGATTTCTACAATATCACATTCCAGGTTTTTGGTTTAATTATTATTTTACTCCACTGGTTCTTAAACATTGATGTTTTCTCATTTGATGTGCCACTTAAAAAGTTAATTTACTTATAATAGGTGGATTAAAGGACGTATTATAGTATTTTCTCTTAAATTGTTGAGGATGGTTTTCTGTTTATATTATGATCAATTTGCTCATCACTCGGGTAGTTTCGCACTTTAAAAATGAAAGGTCTGAAAGAATGTCCTAACAGGTTCCAGTGACCAAGTGATGACCTTACTTGGGTATTTCTCACCATATAGTTTGTTGGTTCTTTTTAAAAATACAGGTTCCTAAGCTAGGCACAGTAGCTCACACTTATAATCTTTGCACTTTTAGAGGCTGGGGCAGAAGGATCACTTGGGGCCAGGAGTTTGAGGATGCTGTGAGCTATGATGATGTTACTGCACCCGGGGGCAGAGCAAGACCCTGTCTTAAAAAAGTAAAAATGGATGTACAGGTTCCTGGGTGCATAGGCAGTAATAACGCCCCCTCCCCAATGTCCCCATTCTAATCTTTGGAACCTATGCACGCATTATCTCACATGTCAAAAGGGACTTTGAAGATGTGATTAGGGTAAGGATTTTGAGATGAGGGGACTACCCTGGGTTATCAGGATGGGCCCAGGATAATCACCAGGGGCCTGCATAGGGGAGGGAGGGCGGGACGAGAATCAGAGGAGGTGTGAGGGTGGAAGCCGAGGTCAGGGTGCTGTGGGGCAACCAGCCAAGGGATGGAGGCAGCCTCTGGAGGCTGAAAAAGGCCTGGCAGGGGATTATCCCCTAGAATGGATCCAGTCAAAAGACGGTGCTCAAGGACCAAGAAGGCCACCTCTGGTTCCCCCCAGCTCCCCAAGTTAGACTCTCGGGGGGCTGGGGCTCAGGAAGCCTTTCTTATGTCCCATCCTGCCACATTGCAGAAGGAGAGACCGTGAAATGCATTGGGGGCAGAGGGTGCAGAAGCGTTCCTGTAAGAAGAGACAGCAGCTTACCGAAACTGGATTAGTGAGTTAGCAGACCACGGGTCCTGTGAGCAGCGCCATAGAGGGAACCCTTCACTCACTTAATTGGAAATAGCTGCAGGACAATGACTTAGGCCTGGAAAGCTTTGAGGGTGGAGGAATAAGAACAGAAATGAGTGTTTAGTGTTTATAAAGACATAGAGACACTTAGAATTATACCGTGGACATAGAGATACTTAGAATTATACCGTGGAAATTGTTCATTCGCTTTAAATCTAACCAAATAAAGAACAGAAAGATACCGTACATCCACAAGATGTAACAACGGGTCCTCTCTGCCAGTCTCTGCTGGAGACCCACGTGTCCTCACGTTTTCGTGGCCCGCTCTCATCGCTTGCTGTCAGCAGAGAGTGCGTCAAAGCCGTCATGTTTCATCCTAATTGAATATTCCTTTCGATTCCTGTGTGTAACACGCTGCCTCAGCTCCGGCGGCACACTCACCAGGTGGGTACTGGGAAGCATTTGCCGACATTCAGGACTCATCACACCAATCTCGGAACACCTTTGGAGTGAATTCAGTGAAGCAGAGGAGGGGAACAAGACTTCAGAACAAGTCTGACTCGTGACCTCAGGGCCGTGTCACCACATTGCAGAAGGAGAGGCCAGGAAGTGTGATGGTTTCACAAACCCGTGTCGGGAAGGAGAAGCAACCTGAGTGGGAATGGTGGGAGATCAACAAGACAGTCACAAGAGACAGGAGATGGGTGGAAAGACCGGTGCAGCTGGTGACTGAACTCCAGAAACAGCTGTATCCATAGAGTATCTAATCCAGGGAAATCTTAACACCCGGGCACAGATTAACTTGAAGAGGAAAAGCTCTGTGCTTGCTGATGAGCGTTCATGGGCTGTGTGACTTCGGGCAGGTGAAAGGAATGTTTGTTGTAAAGGAGGAGAAGCAGCTGGGCGTCCCGGCCACTTCACAGCCCGTCCCCACACGATGGGGCAGAGGGGACGACAGTGTTACTGTAGGAAAAGAGACCAGGTTACCAAAACTGGATTAGTGAGTGAGAAAACCAGCTGGAGGATCTGCTTTTGGAACGGAGAGGAGTGAGACAAAGATGGGGGAAATCGGGCGGCGCCTGTGGCTCAAAGGAGTAGGGCGCTGGCCACATGCGCCAGAGGTGGCGGGTTCAAATCCAGCCCTGGCCAAAAACTCCAAAAAAAAAAAAAAAAAAAGATGGGGGAAATTATGAGGGAAAAACTAAGGGTTGTGGATTATTGGGCATATATTAGGTGTTTTAATTTTGGTTTTGGTGGATATTAGAAAATATTCTGAACTTCAGTAATTAAAAAAATCAAAGATAAGCATTAGGCAAGAAAAAGGAGGCTATTTTCAAAGGAAAGAGAATTGGACTGATACTGGATTTTAATCGGTGAAACCAAACGCCAGAAGATAATGTAATAACATTTGCATGTTTTATAAGGAACAGGTTGTTAAACAAGATTTCTCCAGGCTTTCCAAAGGCGGGATTTCTAACCTCATCCATGTGAATGGGCAAATGAAAGTCATTTTCAGACATACAATGGATTCAAAGTTTCTGCATACCATTTTGGAAAAAATGGTATTACTCAAAGTGTACGAGACAAATGAAAAAATTCATCCGTGATTATAAATCAAGAAATGGGAAGCATTAGTATACAAGATGGGGAAGTAAGCAATTAAGCCAATAAAATGCAAAGATACGTTTCCGTTGTCGATGCGTATGTGGTGGCTTCAATAAAATCGGGGAGGGAGATGAAGTGGAAAATCTTGCCCTGTTGCATACAGAGTATAGATGCATGTCATTGATATTACTCATTAGATACATAACTTCCAATAGGTATTTAAAGCTTCTGTTAGAAAAGTGCTGTATAATTTCCAAATCACTAGGAAAAAGAGAACATCAAACAAAAAGAAAAATTGACCAAAATAACAAAAGACGGGAAAACTGGAGAAATAAAAGACAAGAAAATATAATAAATAAGCCTAAAAAATGAGACAACAGAAACAGTTTAGACACATCAGCTGTTGTAATAAGGTGAGTTGCTTACTTTCCTCAATTACAAGACTGTGCTTTGGATTGGGAGAAAAAGTAAAACTCAGATGGAAACCAGGACTATTCATGTAAGATCAAATAGAATGCAATTTAAACAACCCTAAACAGGGGGCAGCGCCTGTGGCTCAAAGAGTAGGGAGCTGGCCCCATATACTGGAGGTGGCAGGTTCAAACCCGGCCCTGGCAAAAATTGCAAAAAAAAAAAACCCTAAACAGGGGCGGCGCCTGTGGCTCAAGGAGTAGGGAGCCGGCCCCATGTACCGGAGGTGGTGGGTTCAAACCCAGCCCCGGCAAAAATTGCAAAAAAAAAACAAACCCATAAACAGGGGTGGCGCCTGTAGCTCAGTGGGTAGGGTGCTGGCCCCAGACACCCAGGCTGGTGGGTTTGAACTTTGCCCCAGGCCAGCTACACAGAAATGACAACTGTAACAAAAAAAAATAGCCCAGCATTGTGGCGGGCACCTGTAGTCCCAGCTACTTGGGAGGCTGAGACAAGAGAATCACTTAAGCCCCCAAATTTGAGGTTGCTGTGAGCTGTGACGTCACGACACTCTACTGAGGGCCACATAGTGAGACCATCTCAAGAACAACAACAACAAAAACCAAAAAAAACCCTAAACAGAATAAAGAAGGTTTAAAACTATTTAAACACATTATCAAAGATGTTTGGAAAGACATTAATGGGTTTTGATGACAGAAGTAGAAGATGCTTAGTCAATAAAATTAGAGAAACATCACTTGTTCATGAAGAATAAGATGGTTGGGGAAAACAAATAAGATGTTTGGAGACTCAGACAAAAACCTCGATATTCTTGTGCCTTCCAATAAGAGAAGAAATGGTGGGGAGGAATGGGTAAGAATTTGTAAGAAAGTCTGGTTGTGAATAAAGAGAAACGTGTTGAGTCTGTGAGCAAGAAGACGTCTGGCGTTTCTACTGTGTTTCCTGGTTAAGGCTGAATAAATAAACCAAGGTTCACCGGGCCACCTCTCTTCCTCCTGACCGGTCGAGGCGGCTCTTTGCTGTGCTCCCTTCAGAGAGGGTGGGGCCTACCTGGAAAGGGTAGGGGAGGGTCCCCAGCAGTCTCAGCCTCTTTTTGTCCATAGTAGAGAAAATCAAGACATTCTCAGGGGCCCTCATCGAAGGATTGTTGTCCACAGATGTCCACAGTATACTTTGAAATGAAAAACATTATACCGTGGGCTTAGTCTTTATTAAAAAAAAACCAATGAGTTTTATGAATAGAAGAAGTCTAGGTATAAATATAGTTAAGATTGCACTTGGTTTATCTCTGTATATGGTATTATGGGTGAATTTTATGCCCTCTCTAATTTTTCACATTATCTAAATTTAGCAGCATGAGGATGTACTATTTATAAAGTCAGAAGAAGTGATTTCCATGTTGAAGAAAAAGACTCTCCCTTATCTCTCTCTGAGTACCCACTGTATTTTTCTGTGCCAGAGTCTCTAGTACCACATGTAGTGACTTGAGTGCTTTTGCAAGATGTCAAATATGTATTTTGAGTAAAAAAAAAAATTAAAGATCCCAAGGTCACATGTGGAGAAGCCCTGTTCAGTCAAGGTTAGACAGTCTTCTTTCCTATGATACGTATTTAACTTGTCAGAATGTTATTCTGATGTGCACTGTGACTCCTACGAAAGAAATATGTCATGTTTTCAGACCTCAGTGAACCCCTTTCTTATATGTGTTTCTTGAGAAGCTAGTATTCTGGGAAAGCATTTTAAGACGTACTCACCTATTCCGGTGGGCGCCTGTAGCACGGTGGTTACAGCGCCAGCCACATGCACCGAACATGGCGAGTTCAAGCCCGGCCCGGGCCTGCTAACCAACAATGACAACTTCAACAAGAAAATAGCCGGGCATGGTGGCAGGTGCCTGTAGTCCCAGCTACTTGGGAGGCTGAGGCAAGAGAATCTCTTAAGCCCAAGAGTCTGAGTTTGCTGTGAGCTGTGATGCTGCGACTCTCTACCCAGGGCAACATAGGGAGACTCTGTCTCAAAAAAAAACAAAAGACAAAGAGGTACTCACCTATTCCAAAATTAAATCCATTGGGTTATGTGTTTCAGATTCCATCACACCCCTTGGCCTTCTCAGATGTGCTGGTTCTGTGGCCACAGTGTCCGAAGCTTTTGCCACACTTGTGACTCCCTTGAATGTGTGTTCTGTCCCCCAGGTCCTGGTGTGTGGGGACTGTCTCGGCACTGCCCTTTAATACCTAAATCTGAGGCTCTAAACCTTTAGGAGCTCCTGTGGCTTTCCTTCCAGCCTGGTCTATCCACACGCAGGCGTCTTATGGAAATGAATTTCCTGATGACCTCGTAGAGGAGAAGGTTGCGGGTGGCAGGTTACCTTTCCTAGCAGAGAACCCCCAGCCCCCAGCCTTCCCAGGTGTGGGAAGCATTACAGAGCCAGGGTCCTTCGGCCATAACAGCCACCAGGGATCTTTCTTCCTTTTGGTTCCCTTATTTAATGCTCAAACTTGCTGGCTTTACCTCCACCAAACTCCCATGGTTTATCCTTCCATTTCCCTCTTGTCAAATCTAAGAGTGTATCATTTCTTTCCTTTCTATACATCAGAGACTTTTCTCTGGCCCCAGAGACCCAGAAGCCACTGTCAAACTGTTACCGTGTTAAAGCCCCCTGGGAGGCGGGAGAGAAGATACGGTGAACGGGGCCCTTATCCCTAGTGAGAGGTGACTTGCTCCCGCCGTTCTGCTGGCGCGTCCTCATTTTGAGTTCTTTTCCAGGGCTTCTCTATGCCGTCTCTGCACCGGGCAGGATGCTGGCTGTGATCCAATTCTTAGAGTCCATTACTCATGAAGTAATAATTGAAGAAATTAGCTGATCTTAATCCTTTTGGTGTTTGGGGGCTAGAAACATCAGATTTGCTTTTCCCCGTGGTACCATGAAAAATGGGGAGACTTGGGAGTTCTGGCATCATTTAGCAGCATAAGTTCTCCATATATTAAAAAAATTTAAATATTAAAGGATTGGCTGTTTTCCCACAGGTTTTATAGATGCTGGTGTTACTTATGTTGTTTGAGCATTTCAAGTTTTATATAACTGAAAGGAAAAATATTCATGTTTACCTCTTTTTGAGATTACTTTTTATGTCACCTGGTAAAATAAGGACATAGTTTAAAAAGTCAAGTAGGAAATAGGAAAACCCTGCAGTTCCCTGTGCCGACTTGACCAGAGGCAACTGCTTTTGACTTAGCTTGTTTCCCGATGCTTATCCATTCCCCATTTCTTTCTTTCTTTTTTTTTTAAACCATCATGATTTTTATTTATTTTATTTTTTTTGCAATTTTTGGCCGGGGCTGGGTTTGAACCCGCCACCTCCAGCATATGGGGCCGGTTCCCTACTCCTTTGAGCCACAGGTGCCACTTCTAAATAGATGCAGGTCTATCTTTGATTCGTCGGTTTTAGACTCATTTTAGACTTGCCAATAGAGCAATGAAGATTCAACTGTCTACCCCCCCATCCTGCCTTCTTCCTCTTCCTGACACTCTAGAGCGGGCGTTTGTGTGACTTTCCCTTTGCAGATATTGTTGGCTGCAGAGTAGGGCAACAGGATTGTTCTCCTCAAGCTAGTACTCGCCTTGCTTTTTTCACTGAGTTGACCAAGACCTCCCCTTGGAGTAGTTTCTTTTTAGGATTGTGTATGAGATCGGCTCTCGCAGGTGTCTCTCTGGTCCCGTTTTCTTCTGCAGGCCTCCTCCTTTTCTCTTGGGATGGTGACTGTCTTGGTCTCCTGCACAGCTGGAATCCCCCGTGCTGTCACCTCAGCGATTCCATTGGCTCATTTTCTGGCTCTCAGGTCTTTCTGGCTTCACCTATACCTCCTTATGTTGGTAGAGCACACCCTGCCATGGTTTGGTCGTGGTGGATAGAGGGCAGGGTGGATCGGCCTCCACGAGCCTTCTCTGGGAGATGACCCAGGGCTGTGGACGGGTGCTGGTCAGTCCCCAGAGCACAGAGCTTCTGTTTTAACCTATTTGGGGGAATAATCCTTAGACTCTTACGAGGGTGAAGCAAGGGGGGAATCTTCACGGTTTTCAAACAGCTTTCCCAGTTTCCCTTATTTTAGCGATTCTTCCCAACTAGTGTGTAAAGGAACCAAAGGTGGCCCCTCCATGCACGTATTCACCCCTAGGTTGTTTATTTCTTTGGAGAAGGCTGAGACCTGGTAGCTCAAAAGCCCATCAGTGCCAAACACAATTTTTTACACAACTTATTATTATAAAAAATAGCCCAAATGAGCAGAATTTTAGCCTTTGAGAGCCTGCGGTCTTAGCCTACTGTGAAAGGTCCCCAGTGTTTGCTGGCCACTGTTGCATAAGCCCATGGTTCTGAGGCCCCGAGTTGCTGTTGCCCAGAGCTCTCTGATGCAGGGCCCCCTCTGACCCCTTTCTCTCCCTGTGGACCCCTTGTCTTAATCTCTGGACATCTGCTGACTTCTCATCCCATGCAGCTTTGTCCAAGCACCACCCAAGGAAGCTGTGTGTGGCCTCCTCTTTTGTCTTGTCCATTTCCTTGATCAGCCTTCACATCTCTTGACCCTTCTGAACCAAATTAGGCCCAGTTCCAGAGGTGCCCGAATCTTCTGAGGATGCTGAGATGCGTGCAGAGGTCTCTCTTTCCTCTGCTGTTGAAAATCTTTCTTAATTCTGCCACCTGGTGCCACCTGGCTGTCTTTTTCAGAGCTTCCCAAGCTCCGTTACAGTCAGTATCCATTTATCTCTTCCATCCATCTTTATTCTTTCCTGCTCGTCTGGGATATTCTTGGGGTCGTTTTTCTTTTCCTCAGTGTAGGTTTGCTGGCGACAAATTCTGTTTTGATTGTCAAAAAAAAACCCACATGTCCTATTTTACCTTCCTTTTTTGAAGGATACTTTCTTGCACATAGAATTCTAAGTTGGCAGTTATTTTCTTTCAGGTCTTAAAAGGTATTGTAGTTTTTATTGTTTCTGTTGGAAATTGTCTGTTTTTGTGTGTGTGGGTCCAATTCTGCCCCTGTGGTGCTTTTAAGGCTTTCTGTTTCCTTTGTTTTGTTTTGTTTTCTTTTGTGGAATTGGAAGGCTTTGCTTTGCAGAGGTTCTTGAATAATTTGTGACTTGCTATTTACTTGTTCTAGAAAATTCATGGCCATCGTCCTTCTGCCCTGTTCTCTTTTTCTCCGTCTGGGATTTTAGCCACCCGCCTTCACCTGTCCACACTATCCCACATCTCTCTGCTATTCTTTTCTGTTTTTTTCCTCTTTATGGTTTAATTTGGTATTTGCTTTAATTGACCTGTCTTGTACTTTACTAGTCCTGGCTTCTGCTGTGTCTAGTTTACTGTTACACCTGTCTGTTGAGTTTTTAATTTTGGATATTGTGTTTCTTACATTTTCTCTTTCATTCTATTTACAGGTCATAGTTATCTGATCAAATTCTTTTTTCGTTTATTTTTGTTCATCTTTTTCTCTGTTTTCTTGGAATTAAGAACTGTATAACAATTGTTTTGAAGCTGGTCAGCTAACTTCATTGTCTGGGTTATCTGGTGGCATCACTTTAGCCTGGGCAGAGATTATGCGACTCATACCTGGGCAGAGACTGTGCTGACTCACCCCTGGGGGGAGAGTGTGCTGACTCACATCTGGGCAGGGACTGTGCTGACTCACATCTGAGGGCAGACTGTGCTGACTCATCCCTGGGGGGAGACTGTGCTGACTCACACCTGGGCGGGGACTGTGCTGACTCACCCCTGGGGGGAGTCTGTGCTGACTCATCCCTGGGGGGAGACTGTATTGACTCACACCTGGGTGGGGACTGTGCTGACTCACACCTGGGCGGAGACTGTGCTGACTCACATCTGAGGGGAGACTGTACTGACTCACCCCTGGGCGGGGACTGTGCTGACTCACACGTGGGTGGGGACTGTGCTGACTCACACCTGGTTGGGAACTGTGCTGACTCACACCTGGGGGCAGACTGTGCTGACTCACACCTGGGCAGGGACTGTGCTGACTCACCCCTGGGGGGAGACTGTGCTGACTTACCCCTGGGGGGAGACTGTGCTGACTTACCCCTGGGGGAGACTGTGCTGACTCACCCCGGGGGGGAGACTGTCCTGACTCACATCTGAGGGAGACTGTGCTGACTCACCTCTGAGGGGGAGACTGCTGACTCACCTCTGAGGGGGAGACTGTGCTGACTCACACCTGGGGGGAATCTGTACTGACTCACCCCTTGGTGGGGACTGTGCTGACTCACCCCTGGGGGGGAGACTGTGCTGACTCACCCCTGGGGGGGGGGAGACTGTGCTGACTCACACCTTGGTCAGCCTTAGCCTTCCTCTTCTTTTCCTTTGCCTTTTAGGATTTTCAGAGGCGTTTTTTGTATTCTTCTTAGCCTCTCCCTCTTGTGTTTCCCAGTTATAATCTTTATCTTCAGGCT
>CAUYRH010014301.1:0-16678 GCA_963574655.1 Perodicticus potto
TACTATGCAGCCTTAAAGAAAGATGGAGACTTTACCTCTTTTGTGTTTACATGGATGGAGCTGGAACATATTCTTCTTAGCAAAGTATCTCAAGAATGGAAGAAAAAGTATCCAATGTACTCAGCCCTAATATAGAGCTGACCACCACTTTGTGCCCTATTTGCATTGTATCTCCCAGGTTTTCATGGAAATTCTTGGTTCTATATGTCCAAATCTCTACCAAGCTTTCCTAAATTATTTCCTCAAATAGGTTTTCCAAGCCTTTTTCCTTCTCTACTTCACCCTAAGGGATGCCTATCATTCTTGTATTTTGCCTTTTTACATATCCCATATTTTTCATAAACTTTGTCCCTGTTTATTCTTTATTTTTGACAATGTTAATTTGAAAGAGTTATCTTCTTTCTTCTGCTTGTTCTTTCTACTCTATTCTTAAAACTCTTCACTGTGAGTCATATTTCCATAAATGAAATTTTTATTTCTAGACATTCTAGTTGTCTTTTTTAATATACCTATCTCTTTAGTAAATTTTTCATTCATTTCTTGAATTTTTTTTTGTTTTTTTATTTGAGGATCTTTTACATTTTATCTTGAATCTCATTGAGCTTCCTTACAATCATCTTTGGAAGTCTTTTTTTCTTTTTTTTTTGAGACAGAGTCTCACTTTGTCACCCTTGGGAGAGTGCTGTGGTGTCACAGCTCACAGAAACCTCCAACTCTTGGGCTTGAGCGAGTCTCTTGCCTCGGCCTCCTGAGAGGCTGGGACTACAGGTGCCCCTGGCCTCACCCGGCTACTTTTTTTTTTGTGGTTGCCACTGCTGCTTTTTAGCTGACCAGGGCCAGGTTGGAACCTGCCACCCTCGGTATATGGGGCTGGTGTCCTACCCACTGAGCACAGGCGCCACCCATCTTTGGATTTCTTCATCTGTCATTCCAGTATTTTCATTTTGGTTGGGACCCAGTGCTAGAGAGCGGTGTGTTTCTTTGGGAGGACGCTTTTACTGGTTTTGTTGTACTTCCAGAGTTCTTCTGCTGATTCTTTCTCCTCTGGAGCAGCTGTTGCTTCTTGTTCTTGCATTTCTTTTCTTTCTTTCTTTCTTTTTTTTTTTTTTTTATTAAATCTTAGCTTTGTACATTAGTACAATCATGCATTTCTTTTATTTAGATGGGGCTTTTGATAAAGTCACCAGTGCTGGTTTGCTAAGTAGAGCTATCATTTATATGCATATTTAACTTGGAATAGTTTATTTCAAACAGTTTGGTATCTTATTAGAGCAATGCAGGCTCATTGAAATAATGTTAGAAAACACAAAAATGCAATAACAAAAATAAAAAGATATAAGACATCACTACTTAGAATTAACCACAGTTAGAAAATCTTATTGTACATTCCTTTATTGATAACTTTTTCTTTGCCCATGTACATTTATATATGAGAGATTTATCCAGCTGGGCCCATGTGTGAATAATACTTTAACATAATACTTTAATATATATACTATACCTCTGCAGCATTTGACTATTAAGCCTCGATTTGTTCGAATTTCAAATGTGTTCATTAAGGCTCGGGTATATAAGGCTGAATTGCACTATCAGACTGAACAAATGGTAAGAATGTGGAATTGATAAAGTCTCACTGGCTATAGTCTGAGTTACCAAACACACACCACAACATAAGGAATATATATTCTCATAGGGAACCAAGCCCAACAGTAGAATGTCCCACCTGTAGAACTGTGTGAGTGTTAAGTACAATTCTCAACCAACTTCCTTGTTTCAGATCGAAATTTTCATTTAAGGAGAAACTGAGTTTTATTTATTTGTAAAGGCATACACTATTGTATGCCGAAAGGCTTCTTATGTTTGAAACCATGCATTTTTAGATTTCAATTTTATTCCTGACATTTGTTTATGTGCCCTTGGCTAAATTACTTCACCTCAGTGTACCTCATTTTACCTTTCAGTTAAGCGAGCAGAGCACCCTCTCCACTAACTTTGTGCTGAAGTTAAATAAGAATGTAAGCAGAAGTACCAGTCAGGCTATGAGTCTACTTGTTCCCTTCCTGCAAGCACGTGTTCCTCTACACTGTGTATTAGAAAAAGCCTTTCTTGGCCAGGTGCCGTGGCTCACACCTGTAATCCTAGCACTCTGGGAGGCTGAGGCGGGTGGATTGCTTGAGCTCACGAGTTTATGACCAGCTGGAGCAGAAAAGCGAGACCCCATCTCCTCTAAAAATAGAAACACTCAGGCAAGAGGATCTCTTGAGCCGAAGAGTTGGAGGTTGCTGTGAGCTATAATGCTATGGCACTCTACCCAGGGTGACAGCTGGAGACTCAGTCTCAAAAAAAAAAAAAAAGAAAAGGAAAGCATCTCTCTTTTTCTTTTTCAGAATATAAAATTTTTAAGACTGTAAAACAAAAAAATAAAATAACTCATATTACTGCAGTACATTCACTCAGGAAATATAAAAACTATGGAGGATGTACTGCTAAAAATGCCTATTCTTTTTGACCAGTAACAGGCACGTATGTGCTCACTGAGTTGTGAGTGTTTGTTCCGAACAGCATGTCTTGTCCTACCTTTCCGAGCTTTTGCTGTCAGGTGGTGATGTGGCTAAGAAAGGAAATTGTCACTTCTCAATGGAATGAATCACTTAAAATCCTTAGTCCGAAGTCTCCTCTTCTGCTGCAAGCCCCAAGCGGGCCATTTGTTCCACATGGCGCAGTGACAGGGGAACCTCTTTCAGCCCGGGTACCTGAGTGACTGCGTGGACTTAACCTTTACTGTCACCAGTTTGTTCACCCCAAGTGAGAAATAAACCTTTTTGTGTAAAGACGCCGAGATTTGGCATCAATTTATTACTAGAATACTTAAGTTATTTTAATAGTGAAAGCACAAACAGGGGGGAGAAAACAAGTTTCCAGTCAACCACCAACCCTGAGCATACAGAAAGTTAGATTTCTCCATGGGGAGAACTTTTAAGTTCAACCATAAAGAGTAAAATGATCTAATTCTGAAGACTTCAATTGGCTTGTGGAAAAGGAAAGTTTATATGTCTTAGAACATTTCCTCTATTAGGTGAAAAGCTCTACTTTAAAAATGGATTTTACTTTGCATTCAAAAGGTAATATATGTTCTACAGGACAAAAAAAAGTATAGAACAATCCTAAACAAGAAAATACACCTGCAGTTTCCTAATCCAGACATAAACATAGATAGATGAAGTACCAGTGGGGGATCATCTTCTAGATATATTTTCTAAAACTTACATAGCCACACACCTCATTGTACACATACTCACATATTCATTTAAACAGCACATACTTTATTCATCATTATTTATTTATCACTTTGGTCTGATAATTATTCTGTATTATAATGTAACTTTTTAAATTTAAAAATTTATCAGTAACATTTCCCAGTGTCAGTTTGTGTATTCTTTTTTTTTTTTTTTTTTTTTTTTGAAGCAGAGTTTCACTTTGTAGCCCTCACTAGAGTGTTATGGCATCACAGTTCACAGCAACTTCAAAGTCTTCTTGGGCTCAAGCGATTCTCTTGCCTCAGCCTCCCAAGTAGCTGGGACTACAGGCTCCCGCCACAATGCCCAGCTACTTTTAGAGACAGGGTCTCTCTCTGGCTCGGGCTGGTCTCAAACCTGTGAGCTCAGGCAGTCCCCCTACCTCGGTCTCCCAGAGTGCTGGGATTACAGGTGTAAACCCCTACACCCGGCCCTCATTAAGTTTTCTTATGAAAGATTATTCCTAATTCTTATAAAATATTCAGTTTTGTGGATATATGAAGATTTATTTAGTTAGTACCTTTTTATACACTGAAATTATATTTAGTTTTGAGTATATCATATAATTTTCCAGGGGTTATCGTATAATGCCCATTACGTGTTTATTTAATTTTATCTTAAACTATATTTTCAATTTTTGTTAGACTAAGTGAAGTAACAGCATATCCAGACCAAAATATAAATATTATTTTTCAAATCCTCTGATAAATATTACAAACTCAGCCTACTGGTACTAATATTATGTTTACGTCAAAAAGGATACCAATTTGATTAGAAAATCATGACATCACAATTGCGATTTTATTAATATTTTTCCCATACTGACTGTTGGTAAGGTGGCATATTTTCACAATTACTAATATACCATTTATGCCTCTGGTTAACTTATTCAGCTATTTTGCTTTAGAATATTTTCCTCTTGGGTTATTTGCTTTTTCATATTGATTTATGACAAGTTGCTTCATAGCAAGAACATTAGCTCTGCTCAGAAAGTTGAAAATACTTTTGCATGGATCTTGTTTTCTCTTTTTCAATTTGTTTCTAATAGTGTTTGGCCTAGAATGTTTTCCATCTTCCCTTTACTGAAAATCTATTCATCATTTACACTGTGGATTCATCCTTTGCCTCCTCTATGTCTAGATTTGACTAGCCTTTCCTCTAAGCAAAATAAAATCTATTCTTTCAGGGATTTAATGATTTTACTTTTGAGCATTTCACACATTATACAAAAGGTGATACTTTTACATTTCAATAGTCGCCACAGTTTTCTCAGCAACTTTTGTATTTGAAAATTTATTCTATCCTTATTGATTTCAAAACTCCTGACATATCGCCTTCCAAACAAAACTAAATTTTGAAATATGTTCTCTAATGAATCTAATACATATATAACAAATACTTAGTTTTTATTTAAAGGGCAGAGGTTGAAATCTCTAGTCTCTGCAAAATATGATTCAAAATACCTAACTTTTCAGTAGAGAACAGCTTCTCCATTATTTTTTTAAGGTTAAACAGGACTTTGGATAATGAATAATTTTGCAACGGGTCATAACAAGCTTAAATTTTGACTTTTATTTTAGATCCTATCCTGGCATAAATTTTTGTGGTCCTAAGCCAAGTATACATTCTCAGTTTCTAAATATACTTTTTGAAAAGCAAATTATATGAAGTTCATGTGCAAGGCCAAGGGAATTTTAACATATTTTCTTTCTCAAAAGACAAAAGTATAGTAAGATTTCTCTAAGTCCAAAATGTTTCTTCATTTCCATTAAAATACCATAAAATGGTACAGTATGTAGGAAATACTGCAGTTTGGAGGACTGTAGTGGTTTTAGTTAAAGGATAAATGGTTCTTCTCTTAAAATAATGTTTTATAGATTTAAAGTCAATACAAACTTAAAATCCTTTTTCTAATATAAAAACAAGCTAGATTTATTCTTAAAACATCATCATTTCAAAGTAATCTAGCTGAATTTGACACAAGGATTGGTTCTTTGAAATCGAGCTCTTCAGTAGATGATATTTAAATATCAATCACCTTATGAATATTTAAATTCAAGAAATGTCAAATGAAATGTTTTCTCATCTTATTTACTTTTAAGAGTTCTTCAGAAATATCAGATAAAATGAGATCATGGTTGGTGGCAGTTTAAAACTCTTAAAAAGCTGATCTTTGCATAGTAATACTCCAAAATTTATGGGAGGAAAAATATTCAAATATAATATAACCTTTGGAATGATTAAAAGAAAGCTTCTTTGATCTTAGAAAAACCTGTTATATTTAACTTCAACCGCATTTTCCAATCAACTTTTGATTGAATATGGTGAACTTAATTCAAAGTTGTTGCATTTGAGTGAATAATGAATTGTTATCATGTGATTAAAGTAAATATCAACATAGTAGCTTCGTTACTTTCTTTTTTCCCCCACTGATTACATTTAAAGGAATTCCAAATAAATTTTTATTATTTTCTTTCACTTTTTTCAGACAAATATTTAAGTGTAATTTTGAACTACATTAAATGTTCAAACTAAACACAGGTAATCCCCACATATACACAGCATAGCCATATGAATGAAATTATCTGTTCTCCCTAAGGCAAGATTCATCTGAATCTTTGGAAAAGCAATTTAATTATTTGATTCACCAAAATATCTTACATATGTTGGAATTATTTGTTTACAAAGTTTATCCATTGACTATGAAAGCACCAATATTAACTGAATAAAGTATACCAAATCTTTGCTTTCTGAGCATAGAGAAAGGGGGTGGATACATGTAAGAGAGCAGAGAGCAAAATAAATGCAATCAAAGAAAATCCGTATTTGTAATGTATATTATAGATAAACATACCTGAAAACACCTAGATGGAATCTGACCGAATTCAGAGGAATATATAGGGCAGTGGTTCTCAACCTGTGGGTTGCAACCTCTTTTTAACAATGAAAATACATTGCAGCATTAGAAAGGTTGAGAAGCACTGATAATAGCGTTATTGTGTTTTCCAGGCGTGATTCTATATTCTTTATGAAGTAGGGGTGCAGGGTGATCTCATGCAGGGTCATGTGGTCTCACTCAGGGTCATGTGAGTTGTCTAGCACAGCTCTTCATCCAACATTAGCATCTAGGACACTTTCTCTATGCGCCCTCCCTGTTCCCTCATGCACACATCCTGGAATTACCTTCAGCTTCGACTCTGTTCATCGATTTGACTTGCCCTTTTGTTTCTCTTTTATCTCATCTTTTTGACACCCATAGATAATTTGACTTATTTCAATCCCAGACTTCATAAGGGATATGAATGTCAGCTGTCTTGGTTGGTTTCTTTCTATCTCCTACCTTTAAATATCCTACCCTATTCCTCAACCTGCCCCAGGACTTGGATTCTCACTGTATCTATAATTAGAGTCTACAGATTTTTTTTTTTGACAAATGAAAAAGATAGTCACAATAAATCAGTCATTTCCAAATTAGAATATTTTTCTCTCTTTACATAATTTTCTAAGATGTCATCAAGTTTCTGAAGTTTGAATTTCTTGAAAATCTCTTCTAAAGGACTCATTGGTTTTTTTGTACCTCTTTTCTTTTAAATAAAGTACAAATCATGCTATGGAACCCTTAAGTATCATTTGGCTGAAACAAACAAATGTTAGAATATTGCTAGTCTCAAGTTTTCTTGAAAGGGAAATAAGCTATTTTATATGAAGTTGAAATTCACTATGAAACTCACTCAAGATCCATTCCATTCTCTCCTGAATACATTTTCTGTATCCTATGTTTCCTATTCTTGTCCCCCTCTTCTTTTTAAAGGGACTTTTCTTTTTGCCCCATCACTGAATATGACTGCTCTTTTCAAGGTCACAATAACTGCTAAATTGTTAAAGTCAGTGGGAATATCTCAGTCTCTTCTTAAATCATCTTGCAGCATCATTTGATACAGTTGATCACAACTGCCTGCCTCCATGAAAATATTAATTACTCAGATTTAAGCAGACAACACATTATTATCTTTTCTCTTGAAAACTAATTCTTGTTTCCTGGTTCTTTTTCTTGTCCTAGATCTCTTAAAATTATAGTTGACCCTGTCGTCTTTCTAATTAAACTCACCAACTTGGTGATTTCATTCAGTTTTATGGTTTAGAATAAAACTATAGGCTCATAAACTCCTATTTTTAGTCCTTCTTTTCTCCTTTTAAGAGCCACCTCAAACTTGTCTGTGAAAGGCAACTCCTAATCTTTGTAAATCCGCTGTACCCACAGCTGTCTCCATCTCAGTAAAAATGGCAAATTCTTCTTTCCAGTTGAAAGTTGGAGATTAGAACTTAGATCTAACTTTGACTCTTTTATTTCTCTCTCATCCTATATCAAAACCCATCAGAAGACTTCATGGCTTCAAAACACATCTGATCATAACACATCTGATCGTATCATAATACCTCCGTCTCTCTTACCCTGGCCCAAGATATTACTTTCTTACTTGGTAGGCAAGATTCTTTTAACTTTTCTCCCTACTAATGTCCTTTCCCCCTTTCTATCTAGGTATAGCAGCTATAGCGATTCTTTTAAAATAAAAAAAAAATCATGTCATTTCTTTACTTAAAAGTATTTCCACTTTTTTAAGAACCAAAGTCATTACAATAGTCTGTAAAGCTCTACACAAATTTGGTTCCTCCTTCCCTCTCTGCCGGGAAAGGCATTTACTCTCTGCCAGCTTGCATACTCCATTCACACTGACCTTCTTTCTGTTCTACGGACATGTCAGTAATCTTCCTACTTTTTCCATGGGGAATTCATTTTACCTGAAATCCTTTTTTGCAGATGTCCACCTCGCTTTTCTGCTATGGCCAATTGTTAAGATGAAGTCGTACTGGACTGGGCTCCTGATCCAGTAGGATTGTTGTCCTCATACAAACATGGGTAAATGACAGATTTAAAAAGATAAGTTTTAGGCTAGGCGTGGTGGGTCACGCTTGTTATCCTAACTCTGGGAGGCCAAGGTCGGTGGATTGCTTGAGTTCTGGAGTTCTAGACCAGCCTGAAGAAGAGCAAGACCTGGTTTCTACTAAAAATAGAAAAATTAGCTGTACCTTGTGGTGGAGGCCTGTAGTCCCAGCTACCTGGGAGGCTGATGCAAGAGAATCATTAGAGCCCATGAGTTCAAGGTTGCAGTGAGATATGGCAGCATGGCACTCTCCCCAGGGTGAAAGAGTAAGACTCTGAACCAAAAAAAAAAAAAGGTAGTAATGTGTTTGATAGCAGAGTAGAATAACTACAGTTGACAGAAGAATAGGGGACTATAGTTAACAACATGTACAATATCGTATTTTTTAAATAGCTACAAGAAAAGAATTAAAATGTTTATAACACATAAAATGATAACTACCCAAGATGATGGATGTTTCAAATATTCTAACCTGATCATTGTACAGTCTACACATGTGCAAATATTAAAAATGTACCCCATAAATGAAAGCAAACAATTGTATTAATTTAAAAAAAAAGAATAGTACAATGCTGTGCCACAACTTCCTCAAGAAAAAAATGCTGTGTGATTGCTCTGTGTTCCGTTTTATGCAGTAAGACAAGAATTGCTTCCTTCCCCAGCTACTTTTTTCCTGTATTCCTCTTCTGAGAAGAGAGTCTCAGATAACAGGAGATATCAGGGAAAACAAAATTATTATTCCTATCATGAAGTAAATGCTTGATGTTTGCAAGAGAAATTTTGGTTGTAGATGTTTAACTGAAGATTTAAAAACGTATTTCCATAGGATCTTTAAGGCACCTTCATCTCCCACAGCCTGCCCACCCATATTCCTAGCTGGCTGACCAGAGGGATGAATGGAGCCTATTGTCCAATAATCCAGACCAGGGAGGGGACTCAGGAGACCAAGAAGATTAAGATCACTGTGGAAGAGGAGGAAAATCAGGACCTGACGGAGACGCACATTAAACCTGTAACCTGTATGGATTTTAAAATGGAAAAACAAGAAGAACTGTTCATAATATCCACTAACTCTTCATGCTTTTTACTTAGAAAGTCAGTTTTCTTCTAGTAACCTTCATTTTATTCCAGATATTAAAGTCTATGTAACAAATAAGGATCTGCAAAACAAACACACAAGAACATGGCCGTGTGATGACAGGGTCATACATCAAGAATACCATGTTCTACCAACGTAGAGACTAGGCCAAAATTAGGTCGGGTGAGGAAGGGTTTCAGAAGGAGCATGGCGTTGACCACACTGATTGGGGACAAACTTTCTGGTGTCTGGAACTGCGAGATAACTGCCTAGGAAACTAACACAGGTCTATTTGTTTGCAAATAGAAACACATTCCTATATTTAAATAGTATAGATAGAGTAATGTGTGGGGGCAATTATAAGCAGCCTAGATATTTGTAAAAGTTAGTGCCTTGTTTCTTAATTGCCATACGCAAATAGAGCTGGTTTTGTCTTTAAAAAACCAGTCTGTCCAGAAACATACCAAAAATAGAAGATAATATTACTCTGTAGTTAAGTTAATCTTGGGGATCTTATGGTACTGCAATGAATCATGGGACATACACTTAACCTAAATGCCTAGGGTCAGTTTATTAACCTCATGTTGTTAAGTTACTTGGTAGTTGGTTCACATCATTCTCCATGGTAATGATCATTGTCTATCTTCTTTCTATGGATTTCACATCTCTCTTAAAATCACTTTCTCGTGTGGTACCTGGGGCTCAGTGGGTAGAGTGCCAGCCCCATATACTGAGGGTGGTGGGTTCAAACCTGACCCCCACCAAACTGCAGCAACAACAACAACAACAACAAAATAGCCTGGTGTTGTGGCAAGTGCCTGCCTGTAGTCCCTGCTCCTTGGAATGCTGAGGCAAGAGAAACTCCTAAGTCCAGGAGTTGGAGGTTGCTGTGAGCTGTGATGATACAGCACTCTACTGAGGGTGATAAAGTGAGACTCTGTCTCTAACAAAAAAAAAAAAAAAAGAAATCACTTTCTCTTATACTTTTTTATTACTTTATTCTTGTATCTCCCACTTTTGTCAAAAGCCTAGTGATACATATAAAGCTAAGAATAAGAGATTTTTATAAAAATTAAAAGCAGTTTCATACAGAGTATATGTTTTATTTTCAATTACCATTGTGAAGAATATTAATCTGAAATAGGAAATCCAAGATTAATAGTGTTTCCTTTTTTTTTTTTTTTTTTTTTTTTTTTATAATTCCTGCTTTCACTGCATAGCTCAAGATAGATTCCTTAAGTCTTCAAACCTTCACTGTTCACGTATCTTTAGAGTACTTACTAACTTTTGGCACTAAGAACTGCCCTGGGAACAAATAGGTGGTTGAAACATAAACTTTGCCGTAAAAGACATCAAAGTAATGGATAATCATTCAAAACCCAAGAGCTATAAAGCAGAGAGGTAGACGATGTAAAGATGTCATGCACTGGCAGCATTGTTTATGGGCTTCAAATTGCTGAAACAATCTCTTCTGAACCTCATTGTTAGATGCAGAGATTGAGGAGTAACATGCACTGATGCATATGAATTTTAATGTAGATGATAAGATCTCCGCAGATGTTTATATCTCGATACAGAAACATTTTTCTTTTGTGCAGGAGACCCATTTGAATCCGCTATAAAGGCAGTATAATAACTGACACGCAAGTGAGGAAATGGCAGAAGGGAAACAAGGGATGGGCTGAGAAGCAGCGGCTATTTGGCCATGTTAGAGCTACCATGTAGGTTTTCCCCTCCCCAGTTCCTTCTCCATCACACTCCCAGCCATTTGTCCATTTACCTTCTGCTTGGGAAAACGCATGTGGGGTGACATATTTGTTTTGAGGTTTTGTTCACGTGGGGTGGGTGCTTACTTCTTCCTTGCCAAATCTGTGAAGTCCTGAATATCGGAATAATATAACTCTAAGCAATATTGATGGTAAAGAGACACTGTAAAGCTTTGAATCATGAAGGAATTGTGGTTCAAATGTATTTCTTCAGTAAGAAATGTTGATTTTGTGAAAATAATTGTTATCGTAAGGAACTGAATGGCATAATGGAATCTAATTGATAAAGGTTGAGCATTGCTATTTCATTAAAATAAGAATAATTTGAGCAGTGCCTGTGGCTCAAAGGAGTAGGGGGCTGGCCCTATATGCCGGAGGTGGTGGGTTCAAACCCAGCCCCAGCCAAAAACTGCAAAAGAAAACAAAATAAGGATAATTTATTAATTTTTTAAATTAGTTTCTCATATCCTATCCCTACCAGTTTTTTTTTTGGACTTGGTTGAATTGCTTAAATACTAAACTCTTAGTTTTATTACGTAAAGCATGAGCAAATTATATATCCCTCCCACCCCCAGGGATTTCATGAGGAATAGCGAGCCAGTGAATGCAGAAAGTCTTGCTTACTGAGATGCAGTAGGTGTTCACCAGATATTCCTTGTCACCCAAATCTCACTCAAACCTAAACTGTTTAGGACTGCAATAAGTAATCTTACATCCGTACAAACCTTCCATCACATTTCTAGACTTTTAGCTTAAATTTAGACGGTTTGTTTTGTCTTTTAAAGTCCATTAGTTCATATCCCACCATATTTCCTGTGTGGGTCACTTACTAAGGCAAACCGTTCCCTGCTTTTCTCTCTAGCTGCCTGCAGACTTTGGTCCAAGTAGTGTCTCTGGACTGAAAGGCATGCATTTCCATTTTACTTATCTGGGTCCGATCCTGTCTTTCAGTTCAGGTTCATGGTGTTTTTTATTAGGAGTACCATATTTTCAATACTGATTCTTAGTTTTTTTCTTTACTACTATTTTATTTCATACTAGCACATGGGAGTTTATTTTTTAGGACCAAATGAATTGAAACTTTATTTTTCTTACTCTTTAATTGCTTGAGTGTTTTTATTTTTATCATCGCAACTGACCTTGCAAATTTACTGAGACACAGTCCATTCAGTTAACTTGGTACCAGCTCATAATCAGTCCTTGCCCTTCACTTTGCCATCAGACACAAGGTTTAGTTTATAATGCTGCCGCTTTAAGGAATGCTTTTTTCCCAAGTACCATGTTTCTATTTATATGTACATATTTTCATGGAGTCATCTGAGGAAAAGTAAGTTGGGCCCTTTAACATTTTGTGACGCTTGCAAGTTAATTAAGAATAATCCTAAGTATGTTTTCCTAGATAAATTAAATATGCAATTATAAATATGAAATATATTATATAATATATACATAAAATAAGCCTAAAATTTAAATTAAACACATTCTATCTTAACAAATTATAATTAATAATATATACTTTATTATACTATACATAATACTGTATACTATATTGCATATTAAAGTGTATTAGGCTACATGTTAATACTGCTACTGCTGCTATCAAGTATTAGTGCATGGACTATTAGTACTAGCTAATATTTATTGCTGTGGTCCCCAACCCCTGGACCATAGATGGGTACCAATCTGTACCCTGTTGGGAACAAGGCTGCTCATCAGATGGGCAGTGGCTGAGTGAGTGAAGTTTCGTCTGTATTTACCACCATTCCCCGTTGCTCACCACTGACTATCCACCACCTGTCAGATCAGTGGCAGCATTAGATTCTCACAGAAGCCTGAACCCCACCGTAAACCGAGCACGTGAGGGATGTAGGTGGCAGGCTCCGTCTGAGAATCAAATGCCTGCTGATCTGAGGTGGAAATGTGATGTGTTTGAGTCTAGAAACCATCCTCCCCCACCCTGGCCTGTTGCCCAAAAGGTTGGGGGTCATTGATTTATTGGGTATTAATCTATATATCTAACACTGCTAAGCACATTGCATATAGTCCTACATTTAATCGTCATAACAACACTCTGGTAGATGGATTATACTCTTCATTGTGCAGATGGAACCACAGAAACATTGAGCATTCAAACAACCAAGGCCATGCAGCTCATGAATGGCCGGGTTCAGATTTGAATTCATTCCGTGATGCCAAATACTGTGCCCTGTTTATGACGTTCCTTCTTGAGATATAAAATGTCAGCATATTGGCTTGGAAACCTATTTGACTTCCAGAGTTATTGCACCTATAATATTTTCTATGAGATACTGAAACAAATACCCTTAAAAACCCAAGACAGCTTGGTAGGTGGTAGCCATTCAATTACTACTTACTAAGTGAAGAAATGAATCAATGAGGTCATTAGCCAGTTGTGTTAGTCTAAGAACAGCATAATTTAATTCTTTTAAATATCAAATTTCAGGCTCCGCGCCTATAGCACAGTGGTTATGGCATCAGCCACTTATACTGAGGCTGGCAGGGTCAAACCCATCCTGGACCATGTAAACAACAACGACAATTGCAACAATAAATAGCTGGGCGTTGTGGCGGGCACCTGTAGTCCCTCTTCTGGGAGGCTGAGGCAAGAGAATCACGTAGGCCGGAGAGTTTGAGGTTGCTGTGAGCTGTAATGCCATGGCATTCTACTGAGGGTGACAGAGTAGGACTCTGTCTCAAAACAAGAAAAGTCAAATTTCATTAGAAAACTAAACTATAAATATCTTAAATGATTTAATTCAGTGATTTTATATATTTTATATATATATATTTTAATTTTTAATTCAGTGATTTATATATTTTATATATATATATTTTCCAGGTATGTGAGTTTTGTTTCCCACACCTTCCAATAGCCTATATTAAAAATAAACCTTTAAAAAGAGCGACCTAGTACAGAAAAATGTTCATTTTATGGAGAACAATGTGACAAGTTAGAGGTCTTTCTCTCGACATTGGGCTTCACTAAATCAAGGGTAATAGCACAGTCTAATGCCTGACAATTTGCATCTTTCCTATTTAATTTAAATTTTTCTGCACCATCTATTCCTCCTGGTGTATAGTTATCCGATTTTCTATTACATGAATAGCGTGAGCTTTTAGTCCCAAGTTCCAAAGACCGGGCATTATGTTCTTTTCTAACACACATCTTGAGGTGTCAACATTTTTCAGGCTGATTAAACCCCTTGTCACACAACTAAGTAGTAAAACGGCCCAGTTGTATGACTTGTGTTACTGTACATCACGTTTGCAGAAAAGTAGCTCTGAGGGAGAAAAGTCGTACATTTTTACATGGTGCCACCTTAATTTGTATTCTTCCAGACTACATTAAAAGTTAAAAGTTTATAAAAATTTAAAGTTTTATAGGCCTTGCTTCCTGAAGGCTTAAAAGCCCAGGTGACATTTATGAACAAATAAATTTATTATAGAATGGATACATATTTTAAACACTTACGAGTATTCTCTAACTCACGACATCTGCCCTGCATGAATGACAAGGATGTTTTTAGTTTTGGAAAACAAATAATTAGTTTATTCTAATAAAAAAAGTGAATAAACGAATACATAGAGCTTTCCTTTACATTTATTAAATATTACATTTATTTACATTTATTAATATTTCATTACTAAGTACAGCTTTAGCCTAGGTACTTAATGAGAGAATAGAAACATGTGGTTGTTTTTCAGGATGAGAAAAGTTGTGAAACATGAAGGAGGGTCAGAGCTATACATTGGAAATATTTTTATGAATTTGCTAAGCTGTGTGGTAATAATTTTTAAACCAAATACATCAGCAGACAACTTATTTGTTCCTGGGTTTTATTATATGAAGAAATGACCATCTATGCTTCTTTACAAGGGAAATCATAAAGCCTAAATATTAGGGCTAAGCAAAAATATCAGATCAGCAACAGACCCTGACCCTGACCCAAGCTTTGCCCTCTCCACTCTTTCTTTCTCTCTCTCTCTATCTTTTTTTGGATTTTTTTGCAGTTTTTGGCGGGGGTGGGGTTTGAACCTGCCACCTCCGGTATATGGGGCCGGCGCCCTACTCACTGAGCCACAGGCACCGCCCTCTCTCTCTCTCTTTTTCTTTTTTCCTGCTGGTCGTGACTTCTAATAAGTGTTTATGTTGGTCATTTCTCCACATCTATAAACTCACATACCTGCTCTGTTTCACAGGATCTCAGACTTGGAGTTGAGGTTTTTTTCCCCCTTTTTTTCCATTTTGGATCTCCCTGGAATGCTAAGAGATGGACATTTCATAAGCACACAGAACGGAAGATAATAAGTTTGTTCAGGACTGTGGAGTGTGAGGGCTCCATGAGGAAACCTTTGAAGGAATAAGGACAGGAGGGCACTAAATGGGACATCAGTGGCCGAAAGAGTTAACACAGCTCACTGTGCACCTCGTGTTCACCGCTGGGGAAAGAACAAAGAATGAGGAATGAACGAAGACTAATATTCAAGAGTAAAACCACATCTCATCCCTTCTTCCCTGGCATATCATGGGCCTCACACGTGTTTCTCAGAGAACACTTGGCAGCATTTGCACACGTGACAGAGAATGCAGACGGTTTTCTGCTGAGAATGCAGCGAGCCCCAGAGGTCACTCGGGGAATAACCAAGGTCTTAAACTACACCCTCGTCAATGCTATAATTTTTAAGTCAAGGCCTTATAATTTAGTACCTTAACATATCTTCCTGTGTTTAAAACATATGTACTCTTGACTCACTCAGGAAAATACCAAAGACAACAGCTCAACACCCACCAGGAAAGCAAAGGCTAGCAGCATAAATGATTGAAGTGTCTGTAAAAATGCCTTCCCCAGAGAATAGCACGCTGTTGAAGTTCACATCAGCAAATATCTTTGCCTCATTATTTTTGCATGCCTCACAGACCGGCTCCTTTTCCAGAATAATCCATGTTACTTTCTATCTTTGCAAATGCTATACTCTCATCTACTATGATAAGAAATGAAGGAATCTAAAAACCCTTGAAGAAATGAAGTGTTTTAAAACGTATCACTGAACTTGAAAAAAATGGTCCTGCCTCACGTTCCACTAAAAGTTTCACCTTGGTTTCAGAGCAATGGTGCCAAATAACAGGAATAAATGTACTATTGGAATTTCATTTTGGTTAAGAGTTTCTTGGTTAGATTTGGACTGGAGCCTAACAGAATTAAAGACACTGGAAATAAGGAAGACTATTACTTTTCAATTTATATTGACTCTATTTTTTCCTGAAATAATTTATTGCTTCCAAGTATAGGAGAGTAATTTAAATTTGTCGGGCCAGAGAGAGAAAGTTTATTCCAAATACAAATCATAGAAAGTTTCTTCGAAACAGAAATTTCTTTTTTAAAATGTATTTTTTATTAAGTCATTTGTACATAGATCATACATACATTTACTCCATTATGGGATTCGTTGTGTTGATTATTTGTACAAATTGGAGTGCTTACATGCTACTAATCAACATAGCTTTCACCTCTTTTACCCAATTACAGCATTAAGACATTTGTGTTCTACACCTGACAGATCCCATTTGTACTT
>CAUYRH010014302.1:0-30703 GCA_963574655.1 Perodicticus potto
AGCACTCTAGGAGGCCAAGGCAGGTATATTGCTTGGAGGAGGTCAAAAGCAGCATGAGCAAAAGTGACAACCTAACTCTACTAAAAATAGAAAAACTAGCCAGGCATGTGGCAGGCACCTACAGTCCCAACAACTTGGGACACTGAGGCGAGAAAATTGTTCAAGTCCAAGAGCTTGAGTTTGCTGTGAGCTATGATGCCATGGCACTCTACCAAGGGCAACAGAATGTAACTCTTATCACACACACATAAAAAAAGATAGTATCAAAGCTCAAGCCTGTAAAGCACCACAATATTTTAACAGTACTGAACTCATTTTATATCAAAGACCCAGGTGAAGATAAAACCAGGAATTTCTTATCTTAAAAAATAAAAAAGTATATCTAATGACCTAATCAGTTAGTGGCTGAAATTCCAAAAAGTAGAAAAGAAGAACAGAATCCAAAGCTTCCTCATTGTATTTAGAACCTTATTGGTCCAAAGTGTAATTCCTCTTATGCATAAGCAAGGTGCTTTCAGTCCCAAATTTTATTAATAAAACTGTTCAAAAACTTCAGGACATTGAAGAGTTCAAATATGTAGGTTTTGATCTAGAAGGTAAGCTAATGAGAAATTTTTGACAGACCTCCACGGACGATGTAAGAGAAAAAATACACTTGGAATTTTGATAGTTAAAAATCCTGTCTGAAAATTATGCAAACAGTAGGGTGTAGGTATGAGTCATTCGAAGTTGGGACTTTTTTCCTTTTTCTGCTTGCAATGTATTTTTGTGTCAGTTACTTACATTATAATTCAAAGAATGTTTGTCTTATCCAACGATTTACAAGCCAATGAAGCTATGGATAAAGAAGCTGAAAATTCTCATGCATCACCTACAAAATTATACCTTTAATTGCAGAACTTGTCGCTTATTGATGATGTTAAGTGGAGAAAGCTTGATTTTCACATTACAGGCTAAAGTCTCAACTCTAATAGTTAAAAAATACTTTCAGTGATTTAGAAACTATGCAGATGAAAACTAAGTGTTAACTATGAAGGAATAAATATGAATATCCAAAAGGTCAAACACCTTGAGTTCTTATCATTTTAGTAGAAACCATCTAGAATACTGTAAGAGTGTTACATTCAATCATTCATTTATTTAGTTGCTCCCCAACTACTATGTATCAGACCTATTCTACTTCCTGGAAATTCAATGATAGAAAACAAGCACATTCCAATTTCTAATGGAGCACATAGATGTTAAGTATTATATTAAGGAGAAATGTAAAATGTATTAGAAGTTATGACAGGAGAATCTCATTATGAACATGAGGAAATTGTCCCTGAAGAATGTCCTTTGAGCTAACATTCAAACAAAGAGTGGAAATAAGTGAGGATACTAGTTGGGGATGATGGCATGCCAGGCATAGGAACATCATGTCCAGTCCTCAAAGTGGGCAAAGGCATGGCTCACAGTAGAAGATAAAGAAGAGGAGAATATTGGGACAGTTACGTTTAGAAAGAATGGAAATGACAATGAGGCTGTGGGGAACTAAGAAGCCATGGAAGGTTTTTAAGCATAGAAGTAAAAGGTAAAAATCAGGCTTTGTAGACTTATCATTTGATATAGTAATCCTCCTATTGGGTATCTACTTAAAGTAAATAGTAATTTTATCAGGGCAGCTCCTGTGGCTCAGAGGAGTAGGGCACCAGCCCCATATACCAGAGGTGGTGGGTTCAAACCTGACCCCAGCCAAAAAACTACCAAAAAAAAAAAACAAATGCAATTTTATCAAAAGATATAGCAGCATGATTCATAATTACAAAATTCTGGAATCCATCTAAGTGCCCATCAATTCATGAGTGAGTAAGCAAATATATGTATACTGTGTTAACACACACAATGGAGTCCTATTCAGACATACAAGGAGTAAAATTATGTGTTTTACAGCAACTTGGATGAAACTGGAGACCATTATCCTAAGTGCAGTACCTCAGCAATGGAAAAGAAACACCACATCTACTCTGTAATAATTGGAAGCTAATTGATGGGTACACACGAGCACAGAGAGATGTAAAGGTCATAGAAAATCAGGAAAGGGGAGGGAGCGGTGAGGAGAGGGGTAAAAAACTACCTATCAGGTACAATAAACACTATTTGGTGATGGGACACTAAAAGCCTGACTTAAATAGTATAGAAGATATATATGTAACAAAAACATTTGTACACCCTTAATATTTTGATACCACCCCCCAAAAAAGAAAACCAGAGATTGAAAATATTCCTTTTTATGCAACATATAAAAATGAATGGGAGGGTGTTGAGCAAAAGTGATTGCATGGGGACTCATTAAGGAGCTTTTATAATCTAGTTTTTCAATAAAGGTGGCTTGAAATTAAATTAGAGTGGAAGATATACAAAGGAGAAGTCAGATTCTAGATGGTAAAATTAGCAGGACACAGTGATAAACACGACAGGGTGACTGAGAAGTAGGGAGTAAAGCAAAGGAATATATGGAGAATATTCTTAGATTTTTTTGCAAATGAACAATGATATTCTTTACTAAATTAACAGATACTAGAGGAGGGAAGGCTTGGGGGAAGATTTAAGTTGTTTTGCATAGGGGAAATTAAGTCCTGATCTTTAGCATAAGTCTTACTTCCTGCCTGAGAAACCTGGAGAACCACAAGAATGGCATGTGAGTTGTGTACATGCAGATCAGAAAATTGGCCCCCAAGAGATAATGTATATGTGAGGTGTGGCAATAATAATTATGGTCAAGATTCTCTAGATTCCAAAGATCTCTTGTGCTCAAGGTCTGCGGTTTTGTAAGAACAAGGGTGGAGACATTCTATTTGACCTTCTCCATCAGTGCTAATGTCAGACAAGCAGCTGTTGTCTACTTCTTCACATTTTATGATAATAAATATGGACCCGAGGTTTACTTTGTGTCAAGTCTCTTCATTCCTCGTGCCAAGATCCCCTCATCTGGTGACCCCAATCCCCTTCAGTTTTGAACCCATTGCCTAGAAGTGCTTTGGGGACACTGAGTATGGAGAAATTGGTGGATAAAATGATCAGATCTAAAATGATGATACACATTTAAGAGTCATTGGCATCTAAATGGATATTGATGCCAGTCATGTAGGATAATCTTTCTAAGGAGAGAATATAGAAAAACAAAGAAAACTGAAACTGAACTTTCAATAGCTAAAATGTAGCCAGAGATTGATAAAACAGTAAAAGGGTCAAAAAAAGAGAGTTATCTGAAAACAATAGGAAAACCAAGAGGCTATGATGTCATCAATACCAATGGAGAGAAATCTTCCTAGAAGAAACGAGAGGTCAATATTGTTGAATGAATGATGCTAAGGGGTCAAATAAGGTGATCACAAATATGGTCACTGAATTTAATGGCAAATCAAAATAGGACAATTTGAAAGACTTTTATGAATGGAAATCAAATATTAATGACTAAGGAGTGAATGAAATATGAAAAAAATGGAGACTATGAGTGTACACTTCTCTACTGAGAGATTTGTGAAGAAGAAGAAAGAGAGAAGGACCTAAAGTCAAAGTCAGTTTGAGTAAAGGTTTTGATTATTTTAAATTAGGAAGGATCTGAACTTGCTTAGCAGAAAAATAAAGTATTGACTTCAGAAATAGTTTTATTTTTCCCAGAAGACACATGCTAGTTTTGGGGTTTCAGTCTTTTTGAGAAAATGGATAATATATTTACATATTCTTCAAATCTATATATTAAACACTAGATTTTCCATAGTATTAATCATAAAATAAATTTATAATCTACTAAGGTTAATTGATTTGAATTTTATAAATTTTCTGGTTAAGTGTACACATAACAAATTAAATGAAAATTTATTTAAATCGACTACTAAGATATGATGGGATTGTCTAATTGAATGATAATCTGTACTATTTTATCATGAAAAGAAGTCATATTTGTTTTTAGTAAGTATATCATTTAGGGTTCAACCAGAGAAGCAAAAGCAGCAGGAGAGATTAGAGATTATACACACAGGTGATCCTTGAACAATTAAGCATTGGGGGACTGACTCACCATATAGTTGAAAATTTATATATAAATTTTGACTGCCCACAAACTTAATTAGTAATAACCTGCTATGGCCATAAAAAATTGATTAACACATATATTTATGTTATATGTATTGTATATTATATTCTTAAACTAAGTTAGATAAAGAAAATGTTTAGGAAACCCTAGGGTGCAGAGAATATATTCACTATTCAGTAAGTGAAGAGGATCATTGTAAAAGTCTTCACTCTTATTATTTTTATGTCAAGCAGGCTTAGGCGTAAGAGGAAGAAGAGGGGTTGGTCTTGATCTTTCAGGGATGGACACACACAGTTCAAATTCCATTCCTCACTGTAGACGATATATGGGACTATACGACATGATAGCTGTCTTGCCCCAGAACAGTGATCCAAGAGAAACCATGGCACATAGGGAAGCCATTATTAAAACTACATAAGGCATGAATACCAAGGGAAAACATTGTTGGGGGCCATGGTGGAGATCAGCTACCACACCTGGCATGACATCTTCAACTTCTAGGCCTGTATCTTTCTCCGGAGAAGCTGATAAAGCAAAGCACAGACTACATCTCACAGTCAATCTCTTTAAGGATTTTATAACCTATTTTCTAATATATGTATAATCATATATTTCAGTTCCCAGGGCTGCCATAACAAAATATTTGGATTTTTTTTTAAAAGGGGATTTATTTTCTTATAGGTTTGGAGGCTAGAAGCCTGAGCCCAGAGTGTTGGCAGGTTTGGTTCACAGGCAGCTGCCTTCTCACCATGTGCTCACCAGGTTGCTGCTCCCCAACTGCATAATCTCTGTACTCAAGTCGTCTCTTATAAAAACACCAGCCATGTTGGATTGGGGCTCATCCCTATAACCTCATTTTACCTTAACTACCTTTTAAAGATTCTATCTCCAAATCCAGTCACATTCTGAAGTACCACGGGTTCGGAATTCAATGTAGGAATTTGGAGCAGTCACAACTCAGCCCATAACACCATGTTTCTGGCTTAACATTTTAAAGAGTATATCTAAGATACATTTACTTAGATTCTACATTTATGCAAGTGACTAGGACTCTTAAACAGTACCAAATCATTTATAATTACACTCAGTTGAACTGAAGCTTCTTAGGAAAGTTCTTCCCTCATCTTCATCAATAGAGAAGCAATATCCTTTCTTTAAAAATGTCTCATCTTCACTAAAGCAAGGAAGAAAGTCTTAGAGAGTTCTTCTTACTCAACTATCACCTTTTCACTGAGGACTACCCTACTTTGGGAAGTAGAAGTAGACCTACCTTACTTCATCTTCTCCCACAACCAATTTTTCACTTTGATTCATATTTTTATAATACTTTCTAATATATAATATATTTATAATATTTATTGTTTATTTTTTCCTATTGGAATTTAAGTTCCACAAGGGCAAGGATTTTTGTTGGCACTTAGTAAGGCTCAATAACAAAATTTTTCCTTACCTCACTAAAACAAACCTTACTTTTCTTATTCCATTTTTTACTTAATATATATATGTACGTGTACGTGTATGTGTGTATGTATATGTATATACATACATATATATATATATATATTTGTGTGTGTATGTGTCTATATATCATATCCCTTCCCAGCTTTACAGAGATGAACTTCCAGGAATATGAGAAAAGGAATACTTAATCTGAAAAGCAGTATTTCCACTTATTTTTTTTATCAAACAATTAGAAAGTTAAACTTAAAGTCCCTTAGAAGAAAATGTATACTGAGTTAATTCACACAATATAACAAAGAATAACAGATCCTTCACTTTATTTCTGTATGACCAATGTTTTCTCCCCTATAAAAATAGTCTACAGGGATGATATGGAAAAAAGAAAAGACTATAAAATAAACATAAAGGTGATGTACGATAAAGATTTCATAAGATATTTTCAAAGTAAAGAGAACAACATGTCTAGTTGTGAAATTAAAAGAAGTATTTCTAGAGAAATTGACATATGACATTGAAGGAAAAATGTTATTTTGGGAAGTAGAAGTGGAGAAAAGCCTTCCAGGTGGCCAAAATTAAATCAGAAATCCACAAGGCTGGGACATCCTAGTGTAATAAGATTAAGTATACTAATTTGACTAAACCCAGAGTACATGTTGAGGCATAGTAGAAACTGTAATTAGAACTACACATTGGTGTGAGGTCATGAAAGACCTTAAATGGCCATTATGGTTGTTGAAATTTGGTCAGTTAGCAATGGGGAGTCCCTGAATGTTTCTTGTAGAGGACTAACATGCTCAGAAAGTATCTCGGGGAAGATTAATCTGGCAGCACTAAAATGAGTCTGAAATTTTGAAAAAGGTTCTGAGATAACACCTCATTGCATAAGTCAAAACTCTTACACTGGGTTAATCAACTTATAACCATAAAGATTTAGAGAAGAAGCATGTTCTAAAATGATTTTTTATTGCACCTCTGTTTCCTTATCTCAAAAATGAAGATAATAATAGTACTTAACTCACAAGGTTGTTATAAGGATTAAATGAGTTAATATATATAAAGGACTATATAAGTGCTATACAAGAGTTTATTATTATCATAGTTATTCATTTGGCCCTAGACACAATATTTAACCTCTCTGTGCTTTGGTTGTCTTATCTGTAAAATGAAGATAATAATAGTAACCCATATTTTATACCCCAAAGATTTTAATAGTTTAAAATCTTTAAAATTGCCAGGCTCATAACAGGTTATTAATAAGGGTTACCTATTGTTATTGTAATTGTTATCATCCTCAATAAACATTAACATAATTAGGAAACATCAGAAAAAAATTTAAACTACTGACCTGTTCATATCAAACTTCACATGACATTTTTGCATAATATAATACTTCAAATAGATAAGATTTTGATTGTGACCTCCTAGATCAATTCTTGCCAAATATCATGGTCTGCCCTCTGAAATTGATTACTTTTCTGGTTTAGGCCAATGTGGATGTGCTAGATAGATAAATAAGTGGAGGAATTTTCCAGAAAAAAGAAAGTTAGATGATATTTTCTAAATATTTAGAAAAAGTTTTAAGAATTTTTATAGTTGGGCAAAAGAAAAAAACATTGGGAGAAAATTTTCAGGATAATTATACTAATCAACAAATTAAACAGTAAATCTTAATTGCATGCTAGCTTTGTACAAGATAATAAACTCTGTGTTCTAAAAGGTACAAAGAAATTAAACTAATTCTAATTTAAAATCTAAAACATATTAGTTTTATAATGCTGCATGAACAAATTACCACAAACTTCCCTAAAACAAGAGAAATACATTATTTCATAGGCAAGAGTTTGCATAGAGTATAACCGGTTTCTCTGCTCAGGGGGCTACAAGGCTGAAATCAAGGAGTTGGACGGGCTGCTTTCTCAACTAGAGCTCATGGACCTCCTTCAATCCCTTTCAGACTGTTGGAGAAATTCTGTTCCTATAGGGTGAGGGCTTGAGCTCACCATTTCTTGCTTGCTTTAGGAATGGAGGGTGACTCTCAAGTCCTAGAGGGTGCCCCTAGGTCCTAGCCATGTGGCCCTCCCACAACATGGCAGTTTATTCTTCCGAGCCAGCCGGAGAATTTCTCTTTAGTCTGCTAAGGATTTTTCTATAACCTAATGTAAGCACTTGAGTAATTATACCAAAAACCTTTGCCCTATAGCATCAGCATCACCTTAATGGGTCCTGTCTACAGGCAGGGTTGAAGATTGTCCAGGGTATGTATGCCATGGGCCAGGAACCTTGAGGGACATTTTCAAATTATGCCTACCACAATATGTAAAAGAAAAAAAAAATATTTGAAATGTAAAACCTAAGGACTGAAGCTGGGGACCAAGGGCTGAAACTGGGAACCAAGGCTGCCACAGGAGAGCCAAAAGAGAGGAATTTGGGAGAATTCCCATAGGGAATAGAGGAGGGCAAAGGGTCTGAGCAGGTCATATTCACCTTAGGTCTAATTTCACCAAATCCCCTTGCTTCCTTTAATGTTTCCTCTTTTCTAAAACAATTTTAGATTCAACTCCTATTCAAAAGTCTCTCTATTTCTGCCTCCCCAGAAATAGGGTAACGGAAATTTGTATAGTGTGTTGGTAGCTCCAGAATATTTTTTCATTGAATATGTCATTGAAAATGGTTTTTTTAAAATCCCCACTTTAAGAATTGAGAACTCCAGTGTCCTCATTCCTATTCCCTCCTTCCATACCACCCTCATTCCTGATATCTTATGCCAAACTCAACTCTGCTGAGCTCATTATGTCCAAGTCAGAAACAATAGGAGGCTCCTGGAATCATCACTGACTCCACAAGGGCCACCTACCTGGGGCACTTCAATGGCTCGGCCTTCAGCTCTCTGCAAGTGAGCAGACCCTTTCAACAAGTGTCTTTCATGAAATTTCTTAACTTTGCCCAGGGACCAAATCAGGATTTGCTAAGGAATCCTAATGAAAATGGTTAAATTAGTGAATTTTCTATCGTTAGGCAAAGGCCCTGATGTTATATTTTTAAGTGCCCAAAGCCCACTGTATTATGGGACTTTATGAGCAAAAAAGTATATCCCCACAATTGTGGAGATAGAATGAAATGAAAGTTTTCCAAAAAATTCTATTAAGAAGTTTGTCATTTCTTTTTTGCTAGGTTTGTCTGATCCCAGAGAACCTGGTTTTGAAAGAACTTGAAAGAACTTAATGAGTTTTAGTAACATATTGCATCATCATTACCATCAATCTATCTTTGAGTAGATTTTGCTACTGATCTTGTGCATTTTGAACATAGCATGCAATTTTCATGCTACAAACAATCATACCAGGAAAGAAGGAGTGAATATCTGAATATGTAGATAAGCATAAGTGTCAAATCTTATCCTGAATGAAATAAAAAGATCATTTTTATGGTGACATAATACTTACAAGGAAGCAAAGCCTTCTGTCAGGTGGTTTAGAGGATAGGATACAAAATAAAGCAATAAAAATTAGAGTTAAGGTCAGAGAAATAAATTGTAGACAAATCTTGAAACTAATGGACATAGAATTACAAGAGAATGGGGACTTCAAGGTGAGGTGATTTGTGTAAGAAAACAAAATAAATAAATGAGAGTTATAAATTCTATCTTAGATATTTGACTATTTATCTGTCCATTAATCCTTTCCACAAATAGTTATTGAGTAGCACTGATTGACAAGCCTCATACTAAGTGCCTTTTACATGCTCTGAGTTTATTTACTCTTCACAACAACCTTGTGTGTTTGTCATAATCAGAATCCTAGTTTAGAGATGAGAATTGAAGATTAGAGGGGATAAACTGCTTAAGTACATCTAGCTAGAAAAGCAGAGAACCTGGTTTTGAACCCACAACAAATGAGATTAACAAATTGACAATGATAAAAGAAGACCTTGCAGAAGAGCCACTGCAAACATATATTTCCACTGCGCTGGTAATATATGTAAAGACTTAGAGATTAGAGTAGTTCTGAGTAGCCAATTCCAGTACCCCATTCCCTTGGGACAATGGGAACTATAAAGGTTTTCTGGGAATGATCTCTTAACCAATGCAGAGCCTATGACTTACATCACTTTGCCAGGTTTTTTTCTGAGTAGAACTGGCAGGAAGACTCTCTTTCCGGTTAGATAACTACATAGGGAAATGGGGATATGAGGTAGCGTGTGACATGCTCCTTGCCACACAGAGAGAACTTGTGTGCAGAACACGACAATGCAGCTAATGGAGAGAGGAATCTAGAAATGGGGAAGAGACATCTGACACCTGTTGGATTCGCTCATCCCCAAGGCAAGTGTTACCTTTGTTTTTTTTACCAAGTTAATTACATATGCCAATAAATTCTCCTTTTAAACTTAAGCTAATTCACAGAAAAAGTCCTAAAGAATACAAGTCGACATAATAGGAGATTGTGTCATCTACAGGGTTTGGAGGTAATGGAGAACCAAGCTAGAAAAATAACAGTGTAAATGGAAAGGAAGGTCTGAGACACACCTCAGAGAAGGTATCCACAGAACTTCAAAACCCATGACCTCGACAGGATAGAAGAGAACAGAGATTCCAAATTTAAGAGAGAAATAAGAAAATCAGCTTGAGCTCAGTGACAACTTATGATTGATTATCTTGTGATAGATACAAAGATATCAATGAATTTTTCTGTGTCTAAGAAATACATCAACTCTGTGCAAAACACTGACCAACTCTTTCACTAAGCTACTGCATAAGCCGATCTCAACAACTCTCCAAATCACCCGTAACTGTCTAATTCTCACAATTCCTTGCAGACTCCTACCACCACAACTGTGTCATGTTATTATTATGAGTTTATTTCTTTATCTTAAATGTTCCCTCTTCCAAGGGCTTCAAGGTGAAGTTAAATCTTATAACTTCTATAAAACCATCTCTAAACCTCTTCTTTAGTAGATTACACATCTACTTTAGCCTTAGGGAAAAAAATACTTTGGTTTTTATTTTTCTTGTTACATTGAAACCTAGGCATGCCCCAAATTGAAGTCCCATCTATTTTTTGAGCCCTAAGGAGCAGAACACATATTTATTCATCAATAATCTAAATTTTAGATAACATAAGTGAGCTTAGAAATTACAGTAATTACAGTCATCAGTTAAAAAAAATCAATTTACATAGCTACAGCCAATGATTTAACATACATGCATATGTCAAATATATCATGTATAATAGTTGTGTCTGTGTGTTTATGTTTCAGACACATTTCAAATAGTACATAAACTAAACTCTGGAAAAAGAACAAAAGCCTTAGTATCAACATTCCGCTAAATTTATTTATAATTCATTTATTTCTATTTAATTTTAAAATTCTAAATGAACAAATTCCCTATCATATTAAAGACCATTCTATAGTTTTATGATATTCAAGTAGGAAGCTCATGGTACCACTTTATTTTTCATTATGTGAGACTTAAGAATTTAGGCTTAGGCTCTAGCACTTTCTAGCTGTGTGACCTTGGGCAAGTTCATTTTCTCTACATCTTCTCAGTTTTCTTCTCAGTAAAGCTCAGGTAATATACGTAATAGCTCCTGTCCAATAAAGATTTAGTGACAATTCAATAAGTTAATACAAGTGAACATAAACTCCCTTAAAAGAGTTTATGGCACTTGAAAGAACTTAATGAGTTTTAGTAACATATTGCATCATCATTACCATCATTATTTTCAGTCTCTAAGAAATACTGCAATAGCACCAGAGTTTTAAAAAGTTATCAGGTTTTATATGCAAAGAGTTACTGCTTAAACAGCTATCTTATTTAAATGTAAAACAATGGATGAAAACTTAAAAGAATATAGAAAATGAGTTCTAAGGATTTATAACTTTTACCACTACCAAGTGCAAACACTCTGAGCTGAGAGAATGCAAATGTCCCTGAGCCATAAAGTACTGGCCTTTCTTTTCATTTGACTTGCTGGTGAAAATGCTGGATTTTTCTTACATGTTAGCTCCATGGATTCTCTTTCTGTTGCACATTGTGTTGATGTTATTATTGCTATTTTTGCAAAGAAGGAATTAAGCTTTCAACAAATCTTTATCAAACTGACTTTATATGTCTTATCCTTAATGCTGCAATCAAAAAAGAAAATCTGGGTTTCCATGTGCCAAGGTACTATTTTAAAAATGCCAAAAACTTAATAGAAGATGCTTTAAAAAAAGGATAAACAAAGACTCCTTTTTTCCATTAAGATAATATCATTTGCTGTCAAGATTTTTACATCACATGTTTTAATTAATTACAATTAGATTATGCCTACTAATTTCAATAGTAAATTTTCATTTCATTATTTTAAAATATTTTAAAAATAATTTCCTTTCATCTTCTGACAGTCTTGGGATTCTGTATTTCCTCCTTTAACAACCAATCTTTTTCCTCCCCATCATCCCCAAAATAAAAGTTCACTTTATAAATTTTTAAAAATTCTGAAAAGGATATTTTATGATAATATAGATATTAAGGTTTTATCCAATCAAAATGATATATTTTATTAGAAAAAACAGTACATATAAATTAATAACTAATATAAAATTAAAATTTGATAGGAGCTGCTTGTTCAGTAAATAATTTAGCTAATGCTTTTATCTGTATATTTTGACATATTTATTTACTTATCCACAAAAAAAATGTTGTTTTTCTATATTTTGCCTTTCCAGCTTAACAAATAGCATGTACCTTTTCCAATGTCATTAAATTTCCATTAAGTCAGTTTTTATTTTCACAAAGTATGAAAACAAAAATTTTGTGGTAATGTTATTTGAAAACCAAAGATTCTATAGTAGAATACATTTGAGAGGTATCAAATTAACCAATTTATTATAGTATGTTTTTGAACTTTCAGATTAACCACATTTATTTATTGTAGAATGTTTTTGAACTTTTCAAGGCTAATCATCATTATGATTCTCCAAATAGGAGATTTGATTCACAAATGTGTGGCTGCGTCACAATCTGTACTATTCAGTGTTCTCCTGAGAAATAGAAACAATAGGAGAGATAGAGATGGAGATAGATGGAGAGGGAGATAGAGAGAGAGAGAGGTCTAATATGGAAATTGATTTGCTTTCTACAAGCTGAGAACCAGACAAGCCAGTGATGGAATTTAGTTATAATCTGAAGACCTGAGAAAAGGGACAAGGGAGGGAATTGATGTAAGACCTGAATTTCAAAGGTCTTAGGACCAGGAGCTCCAATGTCCAAGATGGATGTCCCAGGTCAAAAAGAGAGAAAATTCTCCCGTCCTCTGCTTTCTTATTCTATCAAAACTCTCAACAGATTAGGTTATGCCCACCCACATTGGTTGGGGCAGGTCTTCTTCAGTCAGTCTATTGATTCAAATATTAATCAAATATTAATTAATTAACCTAGAAACATCCTTAAAGATGGGCCAACAAATATTGTTTACTAGCTATCTGGACATCCAGTAACCTATTTACATTGACACATAAAATTAACTTTTACAACCCTCCACCCTCCAATTGTAATGTTTCTCTTGGACTGGTGTTCAGTGGAACATCTTTCAAAAAAAAAAAATGTTATCTTAAACAATTATTCAGTTAGAATGGTTTCATGGTCTTGTTTGATTTATATAGATCATAATTTATATGGTTACTCTCTACCTATTAGACATTTCAGTTGTGTTGAAGCACTTGCTATTATTAAAAAATAAATAAATAAACTGGCTCGATGCTTGAAGCTCAAGCAGCTAGAGCACCAGCCACATACACCAGAGTTGGCAGGTTCGAATCCAGCTGGGGCCCACCAAACAATGACAACTACAACCAAAAAATAGCCGGGCCTGTAGTGGTGGGTGCCTGTAGTCCCAACAACTTGGGAGGCTGAGGCTACAAGAATTGCTTAAGCCCAAGAGTTGGAGGTTGCTGTGAGCTTTGATGCCACAGCACTCTACTCAGGGCAATAAATTGAAACTCCATCTCAAAAATAAATAAACACATAAAATAAAAAATATATTTAAAAACGTATTTTTAAATATCATATCTTCTAATACAGGTATTGGTTTATATTCACGCCAGTAGAATTGAAAATGCCAAATGCTGTAAGCTTTTACTGACATGAGGCATTCATGATCAGTCTTATGTTTAAAAATAGGCCCATTAGGTCAAATAGGCCAACAAATAAGAATGGGCCAAAAGGAAATAAAGAAGTAAAGCTATCTCTATTTGAGTATAGTTTACCTAGAAAATCTCAAAGAATCAATGACAAATTAATTCAAGCAATAAGATAATTTAGTTAAATAGCAGGATAAAAAATTTACAAACAATAACTAATTTGATAAAGTAAACCTCACTTACAATGACAACATAAACGTTATAACTTAGCAATAAGTTTGACAAGAAGTATGCAAAACTTATATAGAAATATATAAAATAATCCTCCTGAAAGGTGAAAATAGACTTGAACAAACTGCAAGATATTCCCTGTTCTTGGATAAGACAGTTATAAGACAATGATATAAACATAAGACAGTTATAAAACAATGTTATAAAGACATCAGATGTTCCTAAATTAATTTATGAAACTAATATGATCTCAATGAAAATAGAAATTATTTTGTTGTGCTAGAGAATTTTATATGTAAAAATGAACATGCAACAATAACCATAAAAACACTACCATAAAAACCATGTTAAAGCATGGGAAGCTATTTAGAAAAATATATAATTAAATTAATATCTCAGCTCATATACAGCATATGCTATAAGTACATTAGTGATCCAAATGTAAAAATTGAAACCAACTAATTTCTAAAAAAAAATGTGGGTAAATTCACATTTAACCTATATGTTGGGAAAACTTTCTAAGCATAACTCATATTTAAGAATCAATACAAGAAATGATTGTCAGTTTTGACCATGTAACTTTTATATAGTTAGATTAAATTTTAATTTGCATGGTTAAAAGTCCTATGATAAAGTTCCAAAAAAAATGACAAGTTTAGAAAAAATATTTAAAATATATATCACAGAAATAGTACTAATACCACTTATATATAAATAATTTTTTAAAATTGAGGGGCAAAAAAATAAAAACTAAGATGGGAAGATAGAAAAAAGACACGGCCGGACAATAAAAAAAAGAGAAAGACAAAATGGCCCTCAAATATATGTAAAATATTCTAATTAATTACTAATTAGAGAAATATAGATTAAAGCAACATATGATATACTATTCTAATCTATCACGCTGGCAAAAAATTGTAAGAGTATGAAAATACTTGCCGCTGGTGAAGTTGTAGGAAACAGATAATAATATATATTTCTGGTGAGAAAAGAAACTAATGTAACCCTTCTAGATAGAAACTTAGCAATATCTAATAATAAAACAACATTAGATAATGTGCAGTCCACTTTTCCATTTATCAAACTTAATCTTGTAGATACACCTCAAAAAACTTGAAAATAAATACATGTGCACTAAATTAGCTGTTGTAGCATTATTTATAATTGTGAAAATATTGGAAACAACCTTCATGTCCACATGTAGGAGAGTGTTTGGATTGACAATTGATAGTCACAAAATGGAGTATTATTTGACCGAATAAAAAAAGCAAAATATGAGAAAGATCTCTGTGAACTGAAACAAGATGATTGCTAGACATCTTGTTAAGTGAAAAAAGTAGAGTTTACATTACTTTCTATAGTATGCCATCCTTCGTGTAAAAAAGAAGATATAAAAACACACAAGTATCTGTTCTTGTGCAAAAGAAATACAGGAAAGAGAAACCAGAAGGGAAAATTTACAGATTACTTTCAAAGTACACAAATTCTATTGGCATCAAATTTCCCATGAATAGGTAAAAGCTATAACATTCTGAAGTAAAATTATTTAGACCTACATTTTTATCCCCAGTTCAAAGACATTGCTGATTGCATGACACCAAAATATTACCAGCCATACATATTTTATTTTAAAAAAAATCACTTCTCTCTTTATATAATTGTAAATGACTTATATTAATTTTAATTTTAAAAACAGAGCTGGAGGCCAAGTGCATGATCTTATAACCTGTAATCCCAGTACTTTGGGAGGCTGAGTTGGGAGGATCACTAAACATGAGAAATTTGAGACCAGCCAAGGCAACCTAGAGAGACTCTGTCTCTACAAAAAAAAAAAAAAAAATTAAAAAAATTAGCAAGACATAATGGGCCTCACCTGTAGCCCCAATTACTGGGGAGGCTAAGGTGGGAGGATTGCTTGAGCCTAGGAGTTAGAGGCTACAATGAGTTACTATTGATTGTGCCACTGCACTCCAGCCTGGGCACAGCAGAGCAGTAGCTTATCTCTAAACAAAAAACAAAAATGGAAGCTGGATCAAACAAGTTCCACTTCCCAGTGGATCATAACTTGAAACAGGCATATACTTCCACTAAGACACCTATTTGAGCCATAAATTCCACAAAAATTGTACCCTTAAAAGTAGGGCTACAAAACAGAGGACTATATAAATTAAAATTCTAAGGAGGTGGGAAAATTTCAGAGATTAGAAAGCTGTCTTTATAAATATTGGTCCATTTTGGGTTTAAGGTAAATCCTGTAAATAAGCTCAAGCAAATAGCTGCTTTACAATACAAGTTGTCTGGGCTTTCAGCTTTCATTGGTTTAAAGTGAGGTATTTTTAACATGTACATTTTAGAGATTTCAAACACATGTGTATTTTTCAACTTTTAATTTCCTAAATATGAAAATTCCAATATGTAGGAAATAAGAGTAGTGTCAACAATCTTTGAAAAGTGGTGTCATCTAGTGGATAGGAAAAAGGACATAACAGTAGATGAGAATCAAAAACCCAGAAGTGAGTGGTTTGGAAAATCTAGATGTGAGTGACTAATTGACATCAATTATACACATAATTCTTTGGCAATTTGAGAATGGCTAGAGGTAGAGAGTTAAGGAGTTAAGACTTGGCCCCTGTAGGGGGCCACTGCTGGGGAAATAGGAAGACTTTTGGCATATACATTGTTGGATAGTCAAAAAAATTAGAAGTTTGAAGGACTTTTATACACATAAAATCTCCTTCTCAAGAAATGTCAAATTCTTAACTAGGTGGGTTTATAAGCCAAAGATATAAGCCAAAATGTTATGAAAAACAGAGCAAAAATTCTCACTGCTTCATGATACTCAAGAAACAAAGCTACCAGTCTTTTCATTGAAAATATTGTAGGGCCAAGCCTTTAGAAACAGGAATAAATCAGAAAACATGTATTAATGAACTCAAAAAGTAGGCCATTAGGATATATCCTAAGTCAAATATAAAGATCTTTTAAGAAGGGGAAAGAAAAGTAGAACACAACATTTTCCATGGGATACAATAGGAGAAAAAACCTAATATATTGTTACATACTTGTGACTAGTGTCTGAAACGGGAGGACAGAGAAATTCTAAGAGAAAAAAATATTTGAAGAGAATATCATCTAAAAACAAGGATTATCCAAAATTGATTAACAATGTTGATTGATATATTCAAGATGTTCAATGTGACTGAAGGAGATTTGTACAAAAATAAAATTATCATTGTAATATAAATGCTCAACAATCCACAAAAATCCAGAAAACTTAAAAGCAGCCAGAAAGAGAAAAATATGCTATCTTCAAAGTGATAATAAGGTTATTATATGACCTTTCAGAAGAAACAATGGAAGATAGTAAAAAATGTAACAATATTTTATAGGGTTGTAAGAACGTAATTGCCAAAGTAGAAATTTACATTCAACAAAAACATCCCCCCAAAAGAAAGTGTAATAAAAATTGTATAGGTAAATAAAACTGGAGGGAATTAATTAGTTGCCAGTAGACTTGCTGTGTAAGAGATTCTAGAGAAGTGACTTAGGTAAGAGGAAAATGAACCCAGACAAAAGGAAATACAAATGGAGGCTAAATATATGAGAACTATGGATCTATACTGAGGGTTTAAAACAATCATAGCTATCTTGGATTGTAAAATATACATGGGACTAAAATAAATTATAATAGAATATGAAAACCAGAATAATGGTATAAAAGAAGTTAAAAGATACTAAGATTCCAGCTGTATCAGAAAATGGGGTAAAAATAATAACTTATAATACATTTAAATTTTTTATCAAGTACTTATTAACCACTAAAAAAGCAGTAGGATAATGTGAAGTGAGAAGTTAATAGAGAGCAAATGGAATAACTTCTTTGACTTCCATAAGATGCAGAAAGCTGGAAAGTGCTTCTCCCAGCCTTACAAAAACAAAAAAAACCAGGTTTTCTCCCTCATCAAAGCATTTCTTGAATTCATTAGACAGTTGAAGACACAGGATGACTAAGCTGTAATCTAAAGAAAGACAAGTACCTCCAAAGAGAAATATGAGGAATCCCTTTGCCTACCAAGAGAGACACGGGGTGACAAAAAAAGCAGATAAAACAGTTCAGATCAAGTTTTATTCTGAGTCCTTGGGAGCCACAAACGCAGGGGAAATGTCCATCCAAACATTAGACCATTCCATGGACTTCAGGGGGTGCTCACCCTGGGGGCAGGTGATGGACAAGAGAAAGCAAAATGCATTGTTTTCTGGGTGTTAAACTTCCTACCATTTATAAATATTTTGAGGGGAAAGTCCAAACATTTACAAATGCATAGAAAATTCCCTGCAAAGAAGCACTAGTCAACTCAAAACTTTTAACCTACCTGGTATAATTTAATTCCAGCTACTTCTTGTCAAAATTGCTAGATAGCATTTAGTATATTCTAAACTTATCTTTCACTAATTATACTTTCTACTGCCTCATCAAATATTTCTGAACAAACTGAGGAATGAGTGATCTCATCTAAGTTATTTTCCAATGTTCTGGACTTTATTTTTCTAAATATTTACTTTTGAAGTTTTCCCATTTTGTGTGTATTTTCCTTTGAATTCATGAGTTGAACGGTTTTTCTTTCGTATCTCATTCTTTCATTTTCAAAAATTACTCTGTTAACAAAAGAAATAATTTTGAAGTGCCTTCTTAGTAACAGTCCTGGAAATCAAAATATATCAATAAAATTATATTTTGTACATATAACTGTATGAAAATCCTAAAACATCTTATGATTAATGTGATTAAAGACTAAATTTAAAATTTTAATTGAAGAGGAATGCACACACATATATATTTATAAATATACATATGCCCTCGAACATATACACATATACATAAAGGATGTCAATAAAAAAAAGGTATATGGCATGATCTGTTTTTTGAAACTCTCTTTTACTTTTATTTATATAATATTAGATGTCTATTTTTTGAGACTTTGGAAAAAAACATAAGAAGTGAACTGATGACTTCACACTGAGCCTCAGAGTCAAAGCACTCTATAATAGATACTCTTATTTGACAATGTGAATGTCCCTTTCTTTGCATCATTATTATTAATATTGCTTTATATTTCGATGCAGTAATCGTCTGTTTTCTTTTCTGAATGTATTTATTTTTGTTCATTCTTTACGTGGTGTTTGTTTCTAGTCCTTATCTTAAACATTGTTACTGTTATTAAATTTTAAGCCTTTTAAATTCAGTGAAGGCAAAAAGTGGAAACCTAGTAAACACATGTATATGTAAAAATAATAAATTTTAAAAAAGGTATATGTAATTTAAGAAAGGAAAAAATTGTGTTTGTAATACTCAAGTCACATTTGTTTCCTGCAACTATAAGAAGTGCTTTGCACGAATTATATTCATCTTTTGTTACTGATACATACTGAGTATTACAATTGTATTTTATATATGTATTTTTTGGTACCCTCTGTAGATTCCACACCATAAGAACAATACCAAATGTACATACTTTTAACACAACATTATGTAGTCTAAGAGTCATTGGGCTAGCTCAAAATTCTTATAACAGCTAAGCTCTCAGGGGATAAGAAAGGGAAATACAGCACTTGAAAGCAACATTTACAGATGCATTTTTCAAACTAAATACTAAAAAAGAGAATCTTTGTTTACATTCTACCCTTCTTCCTACCCCACAATAGCCTTAAAGCCAGTTATCTTCAGCTTCCATTGAAATACGTTAAGTTGTTATAAGCTATTAGTGAGAGACATGTAGCAATATCCGAACCATTTAACTAAACATTGGGGGGGAGGGGTGGGTGATGAGAACCTCATTTGTTAGTAGAAATAAATTATCGCCATAATAATTTCATAAAACATCCCTTATTCTCCTATACTTTGGAGAAAATTAGCTTCTTAGTTCAAATTATACTTTATTTATGTGCCTTCAAATTACATTTGAAAACAAATGTTGGTATTTTGATGGAGATTGCATTGAATCTATAAATCACTTTGGGTAGTATGGGCATTTTAACAATGTTTCTACTGAGCCGTGAGTCTGATATATTTTTCCATTTGTTTACATTGGTTGCAATTTCTTTCCTCAGTGTTTCATAGTTCTCTTTGTAAACATCTTTCATTCCGTTGGTTAAGTATAGTCCTCGGTATGTTTTTCTTTGTAGCTATTGTGAATGGTATTGAGTTTTTGATTTGATTCTCAGCTTAACTGTTAATGGAATATAGGAATGATACTGAATTGTGTACATTGATATTTTGATCTGAGATTTACTGAATTTATTTATGAATTAACCAGGAGTCTCTTGGTGAAGTCATGGGATTTACTAGACATAAGATCCTATCACCTGTGGAAAATTAATAGTTTGACCTTTTCCTTCCCAATTTGATTGTGTTTTATTTCTTTTTCCTGGCTGATTGCTCTGGCTAGGACTTCAAGCACTGTGTTGAATAGAAGTGGTTACCATGGGCACCTTGGTCTTGTTCCACTTGTTAGTGGGAATGTTTTCAACTCTTCCACATTCGGTATTATTTTGGCTGTGGGTTTGTCATATTTGGCTTTATAATCTTGAGACATGTTCCTTCAATGCTTAGTTTATGGAGGATTGTTAATCATGAAAGGATGTTGAATTTTCACCCTACCGAGGATGACATAGTAAGACTCTGTCTCGAAAAAGACAAATAACTAAAATAAAATAAAATTTTTCCTTATTTCTGAGATGACATGGCATCTGGTGTCCCTCAGCCATCTTTCTATATTTTATTAGAGAAGGTATCTTCTAATTCGAAGTGCTCCTGAAAAGGTTACCATAATACTCAATTCTGATGCAAATAACCATTCTAAATTTCTTTTTTAACTAAAAAAAAAAAAGACTCATAAAAATCTCCCATTTATTATATCCAGTGATTTGGGTATAATAAATATGCCCCCAATATACCCATTCTCAATCATTCAGCCATCTTTTGATATTTTATTTCCTATTTGGAAAAAGTATTTTCTAATTCAGAGTGCTCCTGAAAAGGTTACCATAACACTCAATTCTGATGCAAATAACTATTCTAAATTTCTGTTTTAATTAAAAAAGAAAGACTCATTAAAAATCTCTTATTTATTGTACCCAGTAATTTTGACTTTCTGGAAAGAAATGATTACCTGTTTCTAAGTAACTAGAAACCAGCAAAGGCTGTTTTATATGATCTTATTCAAACTTCCCACAGCAACCTCTCTCTACCTTTATAATGAGCTGGAAATAAGTACCTGGTGAAGATATGAAGTGAAGGCTGTTTCCAACTTATGAGAGTTAAAGAAATTCAGATCATATATGAAGATTTTTATTCTCCAGTGCCTTATGCAGACATGAAAAAATATTTTTAAGTTTTAATTGAAACAAAAAATACCACTGTAGCTTAAAAATCAAGATTCTAAATTATTATTTTTTTTTTCAGATAGAAAAAGGAAACTAAAAAAGAATTATGGGAGGCTGTGTGCATGGCGAATAAACTTTATCTGTCAACAATCTGAATAGTGTTATCAGCTGTCTGTTCACTGTGACTATTTCTGTGCTTAAGAATTGTAAGAATATGTTTATTTCTAGGAGTTATAAAAAATACTCCAACCAACAAAGGCAGAGTTATTTATTTTATGTAATAATTAGCAAAGAGTAAATAACTGCTATAAGGGAAAGTTTTTTTTATAAATACATTATGAAGAAAATTAATTTGTTTTTATTTGTTTCTTTGTCCTCTAAACTAGGATATAATGCCTTATGAATATTTAATGTATGCATAATAAAATAGCATAGTTCATGTCATTATAATGTAAAGAAAGTGCATGAAAAACCCAGAGATTTAGTTTGGAAGTTGGTACTACGAAACATGCAAAGGGGGCGTTTGTCATTAGCAGCTTCAAAGTAGTCTAAATACATGAGAAATCAAAATAATGTCAAGAATAAAATATAAATATTACAGAGTTAGTCCTAGCTATGTTCACACAATGCCAACATACTTAGATTGAAGACATACAATACATTCTTGCCAACATACTGAATACAATCAAGCACATATATCCAAGAACACATGTGAAAACAATCTTTTCATTCTCAAGCAAAAATTTCCATTTGTATTTGAATGTTTTGGTGTCATGTAGGCACAGTTTCTTTTCCTTTTATAATATGAAAACAATCTTTTCATACTCAAGCAAAAATTTCCATTTGTATTGGAATGTTTTGGTGTCATGTAGACATAGTTTCTTTTCCTTCATAATTTGTTTTTCAATTTAGGAATAGCTCACAATGGCAGTCATTTGGTTTGAAGGCCCATAGTCTCAAAGTAAATCCAACACATGCAGCTACAAACAATATAACATTCACAATACCTAGAACTCATCAGAAATCACCCGGGACATAAAAAAAAGAAGAAATATTTGACCCATTTCCAGGAGAAAGAAAAATTAATCAATTAAGATTTAAGAATCACAGAGAGAATGAAATTAGTAGACAAAGACATTTAAATGACTATTCTAAAAAATGTCTAATTATTATTTAATAATTAATAGAATGTGAAGCATGAATGCATGTTATAACAGCAACGAATCTCCAATGGATTAAGTGAAGAAGCCAGATACATTAGATTATACATTGCACTATTCCCTGTACTTAAAATGGCAGAAAATTCACTTGTCGATACGGACAACAAGTCTGAGGCTGCCAAGGGCGAAAGATAGAGGTTGGGGATTTGCTGCAAAAGGTTAGGGTGGGGAATTTTTTGAAGGGATTAAATTATTTTTATTGCAATGAAGGTAATATGATTGTTCTTAACTGATAAAAATGTTGCCTGATTGTGGTGGTGATCTCATAATTATCTAACTTTGTCAAAACTTATTAAACTGAAATACTGAAAGGATAAGATTAATTATATAAATTATATTTGTAATCAACCTGATTTTCTAAAGGAAGGTACATCCGTACATTGCTTAACGACATGAATATGTTCTGAGAAATGTATCATTAGGCAATTTTGTCTTTATACAAAAATCATAGATGATATAAACCAACACATATCTAGGCTATAAGGCATGGTCTATTGCTCCCAGGCTATGAACCTGAATAGCATGTTATTTTACAGAATACTGTGGGCAATTACTACACAATGGTAAGTATTTATATATCTAAACATAGCTAAACATGGAAAAGGTACAGGAAAAATACAGTATAAATGTGGGAGGAAGGCCCACATATTATCAGCCATAAGTTTTGGGGAAAGAGCAGTTTCGTTTCTCCCAGGTCGGGTGTTCTGTTGAGCCTGGTCCCTTGGTCAACAGAATTGTTAAGGCAGAAGCTCTGGAGTTAATATCTAACTTCTGAAACACAATTCTGTGGCTGTTAAGCTCTGGGGCTCTGGAGCAGAACACTCCCCTCCCGATGACACAGCCCAGAAGCAGATGCTTGCAAAACAGCATCGATCACCGTACGGTCTCCGGAATAATGGCTCTGGTGAGAAAACAAATAATTGCCTCCCATAACATTATGGTCTTTGAAGATCATGAGAATATTACTGCCCTACTTTCAAGTGGTCTTGTGAGTAATCTGATCTTAGCAGACCAGTGATGTATGGTCATGGTGATTGTTTTCTTAAACCTTTGAATTCTTCGAATCAGTTAATCAGTAGACTAGCAGGCACCTAAAAAGAAGTTAATCATGATTAACCATATGTTGTTTAAGACAATTGTAAAGTAAGACTAATAGTGTGTATGTAACCAGCTGGGTATATAAGACAGCTGGAAATAGAGAACTTTGCTATTAGCCGCCTAAAAGCTGTTAGTCATTCTTGCCTTCCTATACAATTTCAGTAAGCGGGCTTTTCCCTTGCAGCCACTTTTTCTCCTACAGCTTCATGCAGCATATAAAGGATAAAAATAACAGACACCTGTGAAGGGCATTTATCATGAATGGAGCTTGTGAAACTAGACATTGCTCTGAGTCAGCAAGTAGTAAGTAAATGTAAAGATGAAGGCCTAGGACATTCCTGTACCCTCCTGTAGGATTTATAAACACTGTATACTTAGGCTACACTAAATTCATATAAAAAATTAAGTAATTTTGCTATATTATTACTTATTTTTCACCTCCATTTAAATCATTTTTGTGTTGTTGTTGGGGAATCACTGAGAGTACAAAGAACCAAGTTACATTCCTTGCATTTGTTAGGTAAAGTCTGTCTTATAATTGTGTCCTGCCCCCAAGAGGTGTGTCATGGTGAATGCAAGGAGTGGAACCTGGTTCTTTGTACCCTCCATGATATGGGACCACTGTTTTATATGTGCTCTGTCTTTGACCTAAATGTCTTTATATGCTATAACTGTGTGAAAACAGATAGGGAAAATATGAAAAAAAAGAAAGAAATCAAGAAAATAAAACACAAACAGAAAGTTCACTGAACAAAATGTTAGGCAGATTAGATACTGTTGAACCAAATGTCAGAGAGATATAAAATAACAAGAGGAACTACTCAAAGCGAAGCACAGAGAAAAAGGAGATTGAAAAAAAAGATGAAGAAAATTTCAATGACCTGGAAGACAATATTAAACTTTCTAACATGCATGTCTTTAGAGTCTTAGGAGGAACAGAGAAAGAGAGGAGAATGGAAAACCTATTTGAAGAAATAATATGTATTCTAACTGTGCTTAGGTTGTAGACATCTATAACAGCAGAAAGCCTGATAATCTACAAAACATTGTTTCTTAAACCTATTAGAGAGCTGAACTTACACAGAACAAACTAACATAATAATTAGACAGGTATCTTCAAGAACACGTGGAGCATCAGCATGATGGTGGTCCATCTACTCCTGATTTACCTGGAGTAGATGGACCACCAAACAAACATACCATTAGTGGTTTTAGGAAGGTACTAAAAGCCAAGTGTAGGTGAGAGTGAGAATAGAACTCTTGGGATTAAGAAACAAAAGAGGTGTTTGTGCCCCTCTGTAGGCTCTTTGCAGATTTTCTCAAGATGGCCAAAGATCATGATGGGTAACAATGCAAGTGGGTAAGTCGAGTCGCCCTGTCCAGACCCTTCTTCGCTGTAGAACAAAAGCCTGAGAGCACCAGGGGGAGGGCAACAAAGACTGTCATCTTCAGGGCATAGATAAAGATCGTCTAGAGCTGGGAGATGAGGAAGGAGAACATATTCTTTACCCCTTGGGGAAGGGCAGATAACTGTCCTGGGATACTTTGTTAGACAGCTGAACTGATAAAAATTGTTGCCAGCAGGCCTGCAATCCAAATTGTTCTTTAGGGAAAAGGATAATGATATTTGGTAAAAGCTTGGATCTATACCAGGGGTTGGCAAACATTTTCCGTAAAAAGGTCAGGAAATAGTTAATATTTTAGGTTTTGCAGGCTGCATGGATTTTGTTGAAAGTATTCAATTCTGTCAGCCATATACAGTGTCTCTTAGTCTAATCAGGCGGCTGTCACAAAAATACCATAGATTGCATAGCTTATAAACTACTGAAATTTATTTCTCACAGTTCTAGAGACTGGAAAGTCCTAGATCAAGATGGCAGCAAATTCATCATCTGGTCATAAACAATCACATTACTGTCTTTTTACATGGCAGAAAGGGCCAGAAGTCTCTCCCAGGCTTCTTTTGTAAGATTGCCAGTTCCACTGATGAAAGCACAGCTGTCATGACCCAATCACCTCCAAAAGGCTCTGTGTCCTAACACCCTCACATCACCATGGGGGTTAGGATTTCAACATATGAGTTGTGTAGGAATACAAATATTCAGACCACAGCATACAATACTGCCTAAGTGAATGAATGAGGCTGCATTCCATAAAACTTTATTAACCAAAACAAATAGCAGTCTGTCATATGCCAATCCTTCATCTACAGAAAGGAATAAAGAATGTCAGAAATGGTAGATTCATGGGTAGATACAAAATAATTTTTCTCATTTTTTTAAAAAATCAAATCCTTTAAGCACCACTTTCCTGGAGCAACTTGAAGTAAACATCATAAAACTAATAAGCCCAATTGTGGAGACAAAATAGAGAAGTCTTTAAAAAAAAATGAATCAAAAATAAAATAAAATAAAATAAACAAATAAATAAAATTAATCCAGAAAAAGTTAAAAAAAAAAAAAGAAGGAATAGATAAGATTTGAAATAAATAGAAAATGAACAGCAAAAGAACAGATGTAAATAATAAAATTTTACTTATATAAAATAGTAATAGCTAATTTTAAAACTAATTAAATTATATAAAATAGAAATAGCTAATTACAAAACTAGTTAAAGGGTGGCACCTGTGCCTCAAAGGAGTAGGGCGCGAGCCCCATATGCCAGAGGTGGCGGGTTCAAACCCAGCCCCAGCCAAAAACTGCAAAAAAAAAAAATACCTAGTTAAAAAGCCCAAGTTTTCAAGTTGGTTTAATATGAAGCCCAGTTAGTTACATATTATACTAGAAGAGCATTTTAAATATATAAACACAGATGGGTTAAAATAAAGGAATAAAAATGATACAACATGTAAACATGAATTAGAAAACAGGAGTAGGTACATTTGTGTAAGACAAAGTGGACAAGGACAGGGACAGGGATTATTGACAGAGATAAAGAGGAACTGAATGCTTTCTGACAAAATGTCTGTGAACATCCTTGTTTATCGGTACTGGCTGCCTTTAGTATTTTAATATCTTCTCTGTCACTAGTTTTCAACTACTTAAGATGAGTTATTATGTAATTTTTTTAAATAAAGAGGGTCACTTCATCTGGAAGACATAATAATCATAAATATGCATGCAGCTTAAAGCAGAACATCAAAGTAAATGAAGCAAAACCAACAGAACCAAAGGAGATAATGGCTATATCCAGGAGATTTTTGAAAGAATGAAATAAGTATATAGATGAAATGAATCTAATAAAACATAAAAGACAAGAAACTTGAATAATGCCATCAAACAACTTTACTGAATTGACATAACACTACACCTAACACTGAAAAATATGCATCTATTCAAAATGTGGAATTCAGTGGATTTTGATATATTAGTCACAGACTTGTGCAACCATCAACATTCTCCAATTCCAGAACATTTTAAACAACCCAGAAAGAAACTCTGTACCCATTAGCAGTCATACTTTGTTTTCTCCTGTTCTCTGCTCCTGGCAACCACTATTTGTTTTATTCCTCTATAGATTTGCCTACTTTGCATATAAATGGAATCACCCAATATGTAGCCTTTTGTGTCTGGATTCTTTCTCTTGCCATATGGTTTTAAGGTTCATCCCCGAGTAGCACGAATCAATATTTCATTTCTTTTTATGACTAAATAACATTCCATTGTATGGGCATACCAGGTTTTGTCTATCCTTGAGGCCTTCCTCAATATATTTATCTATTGATTATTACTTTAATTCCATTGTGTTTTCAGAGAACCAAAAGAAATATCAAGGAAAAGAAGCATTAGGAATAAAAAAAATGAAAGTTAGTTTAGATATCAGTCTGCTTAATTTTACTTGCTTTAAAAATTAAAGCCCTCTACTAAAATATCTGCATCATAATTCTAATTCTACTTTGTTGTATCCCATCAAGTCTTAATTCCCAAAATAATATTTCATATTCAAAATGTACATATGGTTTCATTTCTTCATTTCTTTTTTTTTCTTTTTTTTTTTTTTGAGACAGATTCTTACTCTGTCTCCTGGGCTTGAGTGCCATGGCTTCAGCTTGGCTCACCACACCCACAAAAACCTGAGTTCAAGTGATGTTTTTGCCTCCAAGTGATCCTCCTGCTTCAGTCTCCTGGGACTACAACTGCCCATTATAATAATACCCAGCTAATCTTTCTGTTTTTAGTAGAGAATAGGATCTGGCTCATGCTCAGACCTGTCTAGGATGTGTGAGCTCAAGTGATCTGTCTTCCTCAGCCTCCCAGAGTGCTGGGATTACAGGCATGAACCACAATGCCTGGCCTGTTTCTGTTCAGAATTTTTTCATTGTCCTTGATGATAAAATGAAGCTCAAGGGGAGACTTTTTAGAAAAAATTCTGAATGTTCTTAGAATAATTTTTTAAATAAAATATTTAATTACACTGAGACCATGATACTTTCTTTTAATGCAGCTGTAAGAAGTAGTTTAAGCTGAAAATATCTTAGTACATTTATATGAATTTCTTGTAAGTGAATGGTAACTGGTTTATTCAGGAAAATATTTCATTACCAGGAATGTAATTTTCCCTGTATTTCCCATAAATCTATGTCAATCTCAATCCCATGGATCATGACAGCAGCTCTTGATCTATATTTTTCCTGAAGAGTCACACTAAGTATGTTCTGTAAAAATTGGCATCTACTCTAATGAAGGTCACTATTAAAGATAGTATCTTTTAGGCTAAATTGAGCATCTCTAGTGACTAAGTAATAAAGTTATTTTTCATATGCTTGCCACAGAATAACAATATCAATACCACACACTGGAATTCCCTTCCTTTTTCCCCAATGCTATTCTAGTTATCATAATACACCCTCAGCAAACTGCTAATTAGGATTATAAATATTTAAACAGAAATAAGTTATATTTCACCCTTCCCAGACAAATATTATCATTATTTTAGAAAAATGATAAATAAGATTGTAAGGAAAAACATTTAAGATGTTTATTAATGAACTTTTAAAATACGTACAAACATATCATCAAATACAGTTTTGAACTGTAGAGCTGGAAAGAAGATTCCTCTGCCCCCTACTGATGATTCACTGATATTGCTGACAGTTAACAGATTACTAGGAGAAAAGACATACAAATTAACTTGCACATGGCCATGGGAGATCTGCAAATAAAAAACTCAAAGAAGGGTTGAGATGAGGATGATTGAGGCTTATATGCCCTCTTCACAGGGAAGAGTGAAATAGGAAAAGCTAGGCAACTTCTGGGATTGTAAATGGATTACAGGGGAACTGAATCATTTTGTAAATTCTTCCCCGGGGAAACTGAATGAGACCAGCAAATTATAGGAAGGTGAAGAGCAGAACTACACTGTGAAAAAATGTTGTCTTAGTAAACTCTCCAACATGTCCTCTGAAGAACAAGATGAAAAGTCTGCCTGGGCGTGGTCCTTGCTGGGGGGCCTAAAGCAGCCACATGTGAAACCATTTCCCTTCCTTATCCTCTCTTCCTAAAACAAAGACACAATGGATCTGGCTAGTCCTACCCTGAACATCTCTTCTGTGGCCTGTCTCTGGGTGCCACCACTTACACATTTCAGTGATGACTTTTGTTTGTTCATTTCTCTGATGGATAATCTTTCCTGATTATTTGATGAGATTCCTGGGGAGAGGTTCTTGGCAATTGCACTTCTCATGGAAAGAAATTTTCTCAGTCAGATAAGACTTCAGAAATCACCCACACTTTCATTCAAAAGATAAAACACAACTTCTAATTTCTTCTAATTTGAAGTGTTTGACATCCCAAAGCATCATACTTTGGGTACTTGTTCTCTGCACTCTAAAAGAAGCAAAATAGCTCTTGTGTATTAAAATTTATCTTCTGAGAAAAACAACACTTGGTGCATTCAATGAATGTTTATTGGGCACCTACTCTGTCCTCTTGTAGGTACCTGGGGTGCATCCATAAGTAAAATAGTAGGAGAGAGCAAGGAGAATAAACAGTAAACAGAATGAATAAATAAATTGTCTAGTATTTTAGAAGGTAACAACTTACATGATGAACAGAAAAAGTAGAGCTAATTAAAGGGCATCAGGAATATTGGGGAGGCATTGGGCTACAATTTTAAATACAGTGCTCAGGATAGACCTCATTGAGAAGATGGCACTAAACAAAGATTTAAAGTAGGTAATAGAGAGATCCATTATTTGAATATCTGGGGGAAGAGCATTCTTGGCCAATGGAAGAGCCAGTGCAAATGTCCTCAGGCAAGTGCGTATTTTCAGATCTCCCTAGCTCTGGTGGTATCTTTGCCTCACTCCCAATCACACAGGAAGGATTAAACATTGTGCTCTTCTTTTTGTCTTCATGTAATGAGTTGTTTGGCCTTTCCTGCCACCTGTTCATTACACCATTCTTGGCAGTACCTTTTTTCCAGCACGTTCATGCATCAGAGTTGGCTGCAAGTGCATCTCCTTGATCTTTCAATCTCCTCATTCTGATCATAGATTTACCTTTTTTTTTTTTTTTTTGCAGTTTTTGGCCAGGGCCAGGTTGAACCTACCACCTCCAGTATATGGGGCCAGAGCCCTACTCCTTGAGCCACAGGTGCTGCCCTCATAGATTTATCTTAATCTTTCAGTAACTCTCTATTACTTCTAGTCAAAGTTCAGATTTCTTAGCATCTCAGAATTCCTTAGCTATACTCCCATCTTCCTTTTTATCATCAGGCCAAAATTGGAGCATGAACTTTCCATGACACTCCATGGCACTTGTCCTCTGTTCACATTTCTCATGCTCCTGTCTCTCTGTAATGTCCAACCTGCCTCCAATTCCTGTTGGTATCTCTTCTTAATGGACCCACTCACACACCACTTCACTTAATAAATGTTTTCTAACTTCCCCCATTGATAGAATGGCTCCCTCTTCTGAACTTTCAGAGCACTTTCCACCACTCTTGCCTCACGTGCCATATTCAGCTTAGTATTGGGGTGCAAATATTAAACCAGTCTTCCAGTAAATGGAAGGCTCATAGTTTATACAATAAACGTTTTCATTTATAACTTATAGAAAAATGCCTCATGGCTCGGCGCCTGTGGCTCAACGGGCTAAAGCGCCAGCCA
>CAUYRH010014305.1:0-17190 GCA_963574655.1 Perodicticus potto
AAGGAGTTGGTTTTTTGAAAAAATAAATAAAATAGATAAACCTTTGGCCAGACTAACTAGAAATAGAAAACTAAAATCTCTAGTAACCTCAATCAGAAATGATAAAGGGGAAATTACAACTGATGCCACAGAGATACAAGAGATCATCTCTGAATACTACCAGAAACTTAATGCCCAGAAACTTGACAATGTGAAGAAAATTGATTAATATTTGGAATCACACCTTCTCCCTAGGCTTAGCCAGGAAGAAATAGAGCTCCTGAAAAGACCAATTTCAAGCACTGTGATTACAGAAACAATCAAAAATCTTCCAACCAAAACATGCCCTCGTCCGGACAGCTTCACACCAGAATTCCATCCAATCTTCAAGGAAGAGCTTATTCCCATACTGCAGAAATTATTCCAAAAAATTGAGGAGGAAGGAATGTTTCCCAACACGTTCTATCAAGCAAACATTACCCTGATACCAAAACTAGGAAAAGATCCAACAAAAAAGGAGAATTTCCGACCAATTTCACTCATGAATATAGATGCAAAAATTCTCAACAAAATCCTAGCCAAGAGATTACAGCTTATCATTAAAAAAGTCATACATCATGATCAAGTAGGTTTCATCCCAGGGATGCAAGGCTGGTTTAACATATGCAAGTATATAAATGTTATCCACTGTATTAACAGAAGCAAAATCAAAGATCAATGATCCTCTCAATAGATGCAGAAAAAGCATTTGATAAAATCCAGCATCCTTTTCTAATTAGAACACTGAAGAGTATAGGCACAGGTGGCACATTTCTGAAACTGATCGAAGCTATCTATGACAAACCCACAGCTAATATTTTACTGAATGGAGTAAAACTGAAAACTTTTCCTCATAGAACTGGAACCAGACAAGGTTGTCCTCTATCACCATTACTATTCAACTTAGTGCTGGAACTGCTAGCCAATACAATTAGGCAAGACAAGGAAATAAAGGGCATCCAAATGGGAGCAGAGGAGGTCAAACTCTCCCTCTTTGCTGACGACTTGATCTTATACTTAGAGAACCCCAAAGACTCAACCACAAGGCTCCTGGAAGTCATCAGAAAATACAGTAATGTCTTAGGATATAAAATCAATCTCCACAAGTCAGTAGCCTTTGTATAGGGCAATAACAGTCAAGATAAGAGGCTAATTAAATACACAACTCCCTTTACCATAGCTTCAAAGAAAATGAAATACCTAGGTATATGCCTAACAAAGGAGGTGAAAGACCTCTATAAAGAAAATTATGAAATCCGAAGAAAGGAAACAGCAGAGGATATTAACAAATGGAAGAACATACCATGCTCATGGGTGGGAAGAATCAACATTGTTAAAATGTCTATACTTCCCAAAGCAAACTACCTATTTAATGCCATCCCTATTAAGATACCAACATTGTACTTTCGAGATTTGGAAAAAATGATTCTGCATTTTATATGGAACCAGAAAAAAACCTGCATAGATAAGGCAGTTCTTAGTAATAAAAACAAAGCTGGGGGTATCACTATACCAGACTTTAGGCTGTACTACAAAGCCATAGTGGTCAAGATGGCATGGAACTGGCACAAAAATAGAGACATAGGCATTTGGAATCGAAAAGAAAACCAGGAGATGAAACTAACATCTTACAACCACCTAATCTTCGATAAACCAATCAAGAACATACCTTGGGGAAAGACTCCTTATTCAATAAATGGTGCTGGGAGAACTGGATATCCACATGTAAAACACTGAAACTGGACCCTTACCTTTTTCCACTCACAAAAATTGATTCAAGTTGGATAAAAGACTTAAATTTAAGGCATGAGACAATAAAAATCCTGAAAGAAAGCATAGGAAAAACACTGGAAGATATCGGCCTGGGGAAACACTTCATGAAGAAGACTGCCGTGGCAATTGCAACAACAACAAAAATAAACAAATGTGACTTAATTAAACTCAAAAGCTTCTGTACAGCTCAGAAGACAACAACCAAAGCTAATAGACAACCTACCCAATGGGAAAGGATATTTGCATATTTTGTATCAGACAAAAGCTTGATAACTAGGATCTATAGAGAACTCATATTAATCCACATGAAAAAAGCCAACAATCCCATATATCAATGGACAAGAGACATGAATAGAACCTTCTCTAAAGAAGACAGATGAATGGCTAACAAACATATGAAAAAATTCTCATCATCACTCATTATTAGAGAAATACAAATCAAACCACCCTGAGATACCGTCTAACTCCAGTGAGAATGGCCCACAACACAAAATTTCAAAACTGCAGATGCTGGTGTGGATGTAGAGAGAAGGGAACACTTTTACACTGCTGGTGGGACTGCAAACTGATACACCCTTTTTGGAAGGAAGTATGGAGAACTCTCAAAGAACTCATGCTAGACCTCCCATTTGATCCTGCAATCCCATTACTGGGCATCTACCCAGAAGGAAAAAAATCCTGTTATCATAAGGACACTTGCACTGGGCTGTTTATTGCAGCTCAATTTACAATCGCCAAAATGTGGAAACAGCCTAAATGCCCACCAACCCAGGAATGGACTAACAAGCAGTGGTATATGTACACTATGGAATACTATTCAGCCATTAAAAGAAATGGAGACTTTACAGCCTTTGTATTAACCTGGATGGAAGTGGAACACATTATTCTTAGTAAAGCATCATAAGAATGGAGAAGCATGAATGCCATGTACTCTATTTTGATATGAGGACAATTAATGACAATTAATAACATGGTGGGGGTGAGGGAAGGAGAGAGCAGAGAGAGAAAGAATGAGGGAGGGGTGGGGAAAGGAAGAGCAGAGAGAGGGAAGGAGCGAGGGGGGTGGGGTCTAGGTGTGTGCCACACCTTTTGGGGGTAAAACATGATTGTTAGAGGGACTTTACCCAACAAATGCAATCAGTGTAACATGGTTTCTTGTACCCTCAATAAATCCTCCAACAATAAAAATAATTTTAAAAAAAGGACAAACATGTGGATTTGATATTTATCATCTCTTTCTTGAGTTTTGTGTCATTACTGCCATTTAAAGTTGAGAAACCTGAGGCCTAGGGAGATGAAATACGTGGCTAACTTTCACAGAGGTGGCCAGGAGTCCTCACATCCAGATTTCCCACCTACAGTTGGAGAGCAGTTCTGCTACTCTAGTCTTCCCTGATGAACAAATAATCCAGCTTACCCTCATTATTTTCAGACTCCATATTTGAAAATTTGCCCACTTGCTGAATTTGATTTGCAACACCAGAATCATGATTCGGAGTTGTTAGTTTTTTATTTTTTTGGAGACAGAGCCTCAAGCTGCGGCCCTGGGTATAGTGCCCTGGCATCACAGCTCACAGCAACCTCCAGCTCCAGGCTCAAGTGATTCTACTGCCCCCACCTCACAAGTAGCTGGGACTATAGGTGCCCACCACAACACCCGGCTATATTTTGGTTGCAGCCATCATTGTTGTTTGGTGGGCTCAGGCTGGATTCAAACCCGCCAGCTCAGGTGTATGTGGCTGGCGCCTTAGCCGCTTGAAACTGGTTTCACCCTGAGACTGCAACACCAAAACCATCAATCCTGTGTCCTGTTCACAGTCAAATACAGTCAGGTGCACAGTACTGAAAACATTCCTACCTGAGGCCGAACAAGGGCAGTCTCAGTTACCTGGCTTCTGCTCTCAAACTATAAACAAGTGTCCTTTTGGAAGTCTATGCAGTGCTGTGTTTTCAGCATTTTTGTGCTTTCTTTTGATGACTTCTCTGTTTAAAATATCTCGCAGACATAGTAGTGAAGTGCTGCATAGTGTTTTTAAGCAAAGGCAGGCTGTGGCACCTTATGAAGAAAAGGGGTATGTCAGTTAAGCTTTGTTCAGGCCTGCGCTATAGTGCTATTGGTTGTGAGTTCAGTGTAAACAAATCAACGATGTATGTGAAATAAGAAGTCTTTAAACAGAAACGCACATGAAATGAAGTTATGTATTGATTGGTTGACAAAAATGTTGTGTCCGGAGGCTCCCAGGAACCTCACCCTGCATTTCTACTAGGAACATTCGTTCAGTAGTCTCTGATTTGGTGTTTCAGGTGACTTTATAGAACATGGGTGCCACAAACAACAATAATTAACTGTACTTAAATCGAGTGAAAAGAAGTTTGGAAGCTGTCACAGGCAAAAGTGAACAGTATGAAAAAAGAACACAGCTGGGGGGAATTAATGGTCATTTGAAGAACACAGAAGAGACGTTTCTAATTGGAAAGAAGGATCAAGAGGAATTGTAGTAGATAAGGTGTAGCTGTCAGATTGTAGGGGGCTTCTCATATCCAACTGATGCTCTGTACTTAACCTTGTAAAGGGGTTTGGAGAAGGGGTGTCCTAACAATCTCTTTGGGAGAAAAGTCATTGGGTAGGAATATGCAGGTAGAATTGGGCTGGGAAAAAGGCGGCAGAGTTCTTTCTGTGCACCTGTCTCAACTGACAAGAATTTATTGGTGGAGCAGGAAACCACTCCCCTCTGCTCCCTCCCCCCCTCTAGGCCTTGATGGCTGGAATTAAAGGCACAGAATGAGGAAGGACCTGACAGAGGTGAAGGCATCACGGGGATCCAGAGGAAGTTTAGGGAGAACATTCAAAGTGACAAGGCAGGCAACTTGGGAAAGCTCCTTCACTGAAAGAGGGGCCAGTGTAATTTTGGAGTCTGTGGGTGGGGCGGTCGTGCTCCTTCGTGTGTGTGAAAACAAGAGTCTGAGCAGACAGGCAGGCCCAGGAGTAGCCATGGAGACTGGTACAAATACTTACAAATACGGGTATTTAGTTTCAGGAGCTGGCTTGTCTGGGTCCCTCTGTGATTTAACAGTCGTAGTATATTTCTAAGTCAAGAAGAATAAGACTATTCTTTGCTAGGCTTGTTACCTTTTCTTAGGACTATTATTTGAAGTTCATTGTTTTCCATTCAGGTTCTAATCTTGCATCAGCGTGTGTGTGTGTGTGGGTGTGTGTGTGTGTGTGAACACGGGTACATGCACAGGCGTCCTGTGGCATTCAGTGAACCATGACAATATAGCATATAACTGGATTGAAAAAAACCCCAAACTGTGCTTCTTTGGAGTAACAGTGGGCAGCGTCAGACGTGTTGAGAGTGGCAGCTTCAGATTTCTGAGTTGGGCTGCCTTGAAGCAATCTCAATATTTATCTTACGATATTTCTCTTAGAATTGACTTTCAAAAAGTAAGTGGAATGAAACTACTTGTGAGTCACTGGGGCTTTATTTTTTAATAAATCTGGATATGTCTGTCTTTCTGAGTTTTCAATTTCAGAAGAATTAGGCATCGAGAGAAGTTAACATCATGCTTCTCCTCTGCAGCTGAAGGTTTCTAGGTTTTGACCAACCTCTTAAGGGAATTTCAAACTCCCAATGTGAAAATAGGTCTCTTGTGGGAAACTGAGTTTGCCTTATCAAGCAGGATTCTCTGACTTGGACACAGTTTCCTCAGGAAAGCCCCCATATAGAATCAACCTATTGCCTCCTTAGACTCGCTCTGCTTAGATGGCGCTGTTTTCTGTCATCTGATTGGTAATAGCGGTATTTGTTATCTGCCTCCTCTATCAATGGTGAGAAACCATGTCTTATTTGCTTTTGGTATCCCATTGTCCCCGGTGTAGTGTTTGCTCTGTTGAATTGCTCAGGAATAATTCACCCACTGCAGAAAAATAGGTTCTAAATAATCTACTTGTTATTCCTAGTCTTCTGAGGCTGCAGGTAGGTGAGAATGAGTGTCCTATTTTTTTTTAATAACACAGAAGATACACCCTATGAAATAATGTCTAATTCTTTGAGTCATGAATAATATCAACTGATAAACAAAAACCTTGTTTTTATTTTGCAGGGAGGTTTTTCAGCCTAAGTGTCATAGCTTAGGAATAATGACAGTTCAAAGACTTCACTAGAGGAGAGGACAGTCTCAAAGATTGAGAAAGGGAGTTTACTGACTCTGAGGAGAGTCTACCAGGATTATGAGAATGGGGGTTCACTCCTTGGGAGGGAGGGTAAAAAAGAGGGACAAAATGGGAAAGAAAAGCTTCTTCTTCTTCTTTTTTTTTTTTTTTGAGAGAGAGTCTCAAGCTGTTGCCTTGGGTAGAGTGCTGTGATGTCATAGCTCACAGCAACTTTCAACTCTTTTGTCTCAAGTGATCCTCTTGCCTAAGTTTTTCTATTTTTAGTAGAGATAGGGTCTCGCTTTTTGCTGAGGCTGGTCTCAAACCCATGAGCTCAAGTTATCCACCCATGTTGGCCTCCCAGAGTGAGGAGAGCTTCTTTATAAACTAGTTTTACAGATCTCGATTCAGTCATAAGGCTTCTACATAACAGATGCCCTTAATTTGCTTCCCTGCGACATGTGTAATCACCCTAAATCCATATTGAGTGTATGCTTAGGCCCAGGAGCAAACTTTCAAACACATAGCATCTCTTGCCGTTTATTGAATTTGGATGCTTTTCAGATAAAACAGAAATAACGTTAGGACTATAGTCAACCCTTTGGGTTCATTTTTCTTTATTTTGAAAATCACTGGGACTGACAAAGTTGCTCATTTTGCATTTCTTGGAGTTAGTATTGTGTGTGAGGTCCAGGGCTAGCCCAAGAGATAAGCAAGTTTCACAGTCACAGATTCAAGAGTAATGTAATGTTAGATTTCTATAATCAGCTTCATTTCTGAGTGCCATCCTTCCTGATACAGAAGAAGTCTAGGAACTTTGAAATAAGCTCAGTCAAAATGTGTGTGTTTCTCAGTCTGCCCAGGTTTGTATTTCACTCACTTTCTCGGTTTGCTCTCTTTTTCTCTCCCTTTTCTTCCTGGGTTAATTTTGTTACCCTCCATCCCTGTCATAATCATGGAGATGGCTTGAATCCTGTCATAAATAGAGCCTAAGTCCTCTTTTGCCTAATCCCTTGCAATATCAATGGGTCATACTCTGGTCTCATCAATACCCCATGCAATCCAGCTCTGATCAAGAGCAGCATCTCCCGTCCCTTCACAGATTGGAAGTCAAAACATGCATTGCTTTTGCCCATTGCTTTGACTATGCCATGTGATTCTGTTCTGTGTTTCTGGGCTTGGTGTCTGTTTTATACCAGCTCTTGGGACTGTCCACTGTAACCTGGTATGAAGGCCTTGCTTCCAGACCACTCCCTTTACTTGATGGTTTGTCTGTCAGTCTGCTCAGACTGCCGTAACAAAATACTACAGACTGGGTGGCTTACCCAACAGGAGTTTCTCTTCTCACAGTTCTGGAGCCTGGAAGGTAAAGATCAATGTGTTGGTTTCTCCTTGACTATCAAAGGGCTGCCTTTCACGGTGTCCTCAAATGGTCTTTGCTCTGTATATAAGCCCGCCTGGCACCTCTTGTGTGTCCAAATTTCCTCTTCTTGTAAAGATACCAGTCATATTTGATTAGAGTCTACTGTAAAGGCTTCATTTTAACTTAATAAATTCTTTAATGATCCTATCTCTAAACCAGAGAGATACTAGGAGTTAGGGCTTCAATAAATGACTTTTGAAGGGATACAATTCTGCCCAGAATAGTTTGTTTTCAAAATTATTGACTTAGGATGATAACCCATCTTTGGTTAACCTGTTCAGAACAGCTGAATGAAAAAGGCCTATATTCTTTCCATTGAGAAAAATTCTTAACTTGTGTCTTTATGAAGAGTCTATGCATCATGTGAATACCTTCCAGTTGCATTGAAAGAGTATTTTCACTTAGTTAACATTTATAACACACAAAAGATATTAACCCCGGATGTGCAATTGTAGAAGATTTTCTTTCTTCCAGAGGAATTGATTACTGCCAAAGGAAGAATACCAGATTTACTTGGGTAACACTTTGATATAGTATACCAAATCCCTTTTTTCTGGAAAATGAATAAAACGAATGAGACTCTGGCTGGAACAATATTCATGCTGTAAAATTGTCACAAGAGTTGGCCGATGTAAAGTGAAAATTCAATAAATGATGTTTAAAGGCTATATTGTATTTAGGAAAAGATACTATTTTGATGGGGGGAGGCAGCAGTATTTTTCTACATTTTTTCCATTTAGGCTGAGGATTCTAGACCAAGGAAGCATTTCTACAGTGAGTCTTTCAGGCAGGGGAAGGACAGAGTTGCCACTTTACTTTTAGCACAGCTTGAAATCCAGCTTGTCCTTTCCGTGTGAGATAAATTGTCTAGGAAGGGGAGGGGATGCTTCTGAAGTCACTAATGATAGGAAACAGGATAACGAGAGCCACATTTACCAAGGGAACATTTTCATTAGCCAGCTCACGACTTGAAAGCAGCAGTCCTCTAATAACTCCTGTTTCTCCCCAGTCACCAGCCCCGCCCCCGGGACCATGTACAAGTTGAAGCTGCTTCACTATCCCGATTTTACCCTTAGGTTCTTCAAAAATTCACGAGAGTTTGAAATTGTACTTTTGTGAAGACATATTTGATCGAGTGCAGGTGTTCACATTGCTAAATGCCGGAAGCAGAACCTAAATAGCTCAACTCCTGGGTCATTTTTCTCTAACAGAGCTCTGGCTGTTCCTACTTGCCTTCTGGGTCAAAGATGCTGTCCTCGGAGGCTGAGGCCCGGAGGAAGGTGTTGGATTCGATGCAGCAGTGTATCCCTCCCTCAGCACAGGAAAAGAGGAAATGCGTATGATTTTTGCCTTTTATATCATAAACGTTAACTGGAGATGTAAAATCACAGGAGGTGCTCTCTCGGTCTCTGAGGTTATAATGTTCTCATGCTATTTACAGTTAAAATAGACACAACCGAAACAACGCACACATGAAATCTTCTTCCAAATCTCATTGCTGTGAAAATCCACTTTCTTTTCCCTCCCTTCCACCCTTGTTCTTTTCTGTTTGTGTTTCTGGCAGAGGACCGGCAGATGAAGCTTTGCAATGGTGACAGAATGGACCGTATCTGTCAGCTCTGTTTCAAAATCCAATAGGAAGGAGTATTTTTCTTTTCTTGCTCTTTCTCCCTCTCTTGTGGTTTTGGCTTTCCAGCTTGGTTTTTCAACAGATCCAAGAGGTTCAGATGAGATGTTCTTTCCTGTCAAACAGGATCCCAAAACCTTCTGAGGTTTCTCAAGGACTTGTCTCTATAAGCCGAAAAGTCTGTTCTCTTTCTTCACCGTTGCCAGAAAAGTAATTAGACCATTTTTCTAATTATAGTAATCGTCCCCAAATGGCATATAACTTCAACTCCAACTGCCATGTAAATTGGCCCACAACATTCTGCTGTGACGCTCTTCCCCAAGCCTCTCTGAACACAGGAGTTTTACTTTGTGTTAAAGGCCAAGTGTGTTCCCTGTCCCAGTTGCAACTGGGTTTTCTTTCACAGTGTCTTGCCCAAGAGGTTACAGTATTTTTTGTGTAATGGGCAGAGACACCAACCACTCTTGTCAATGGCGTTTTGTAGAGTTATGTCCCTGAAGGACAAATTAAACTCCTTTTGGAAAAAATATTTATTCTCAGTAACACGGAAGAAGATTGAATTGCCCGCATGCTGTTGTATCAACTAAAAATCTCTACAGCTAGCTCCGGGTTCCCTGTGTCATACGACACAGAAGTAGATTTTTCTTCCCCTAAGAATAATCCCTTGTAATTAGCCTTGTCTGTTATGCTAACCAAGGGGAAATTAGGTCCTGCTGGTGTGTTTTGTGGTCCAAAATAGGTTCCCAATAGGTAAATTGCTACTTCTGCTTGTTCCATTTGTGAAAAAAAAAATGGTCTCTGAATAATATATCCTCTAGAAACTTGATTTTTTTCCTTGCCTAACCACCTTCTTGGCTTTTCTGGAAGAGGTTTCTGGATTGGGATAAGGAGATTAGGGAAAATTCTCTAGAAAATAGATCTGGACACGGAAATAATGAAGAGTAAGGGTAGAGGCCTCCGGGAAATGATGGCAGTACAGTGATTGAACAGGGAGGAATAAGACTGGAATAAAAACAGGAGTTTAAGAAAAGAAAAATGGAATCAGCACTTAAGATGCCGGGGGTTGCGTCCTAGTGGACCTCATGGCAGTAACTGAAGCTACTGGATTTCTTCAGAACAGTGCCTGAGTATTTATGAGCAGAAGAGAATGCATGAAGTGGGTATTTTGAAGTGTTAGACCTTTCCGGTCATATTCCAGTTTACTAGGGGCCCCAGGCTCTGCTCCGCAAAAGACTGACGTGGGATGTTTGTGAAAAGTGTGAATTCTCAAGTTATTGTTCCAGAAAGCATGTTTAGTAGGGCTAAGGTGGTACCTTGGAATCAGCATTTTAGCAGGCTGCTGCGGACATTCTAATGAGGTGGTTCTTAGCCCACTCTGTTCTCTATCTATCGCTCTGGGGATTTTAAAGGACACAGGCTGGCAGATCAGCTTAGAGCCAGATTTGGAGCCAGGACTACCGAGTGAAGCCAAACTAGTGAATAATACCTCGCAGGCTATGGGATATTTTAATATTGAGGGGACACAGAGAAAATAACAGTGTGTCATAGGCAGGTGAGATGAATTAGAAAGTTATTTTTGTTTGCTTTCTTACAGCTCTTTAGGGTGGAATAATGGCCTGCTAAAGAGAAAATTAGAATGTTGAGAGCCAAGCTATAGATTATTTTCAGGACATGGTTATTTAGATTTTGAGTAGGGAATAGTAAAGTTAAGTGGAGCTATAAATGGTGTTTTAGGGAACAGGATACAAAAATGTACATTTGAAGAAAGGATACCATTTTACACTTGGGAATGGTCTTAAGTGCCACTGCTTAGAGATGTTAAAAATGTTAGAATGTGTACCTGCCCTTTCTGAAAGAAAAGGGGTATGTTCTGAAAATAAAATTTTGGCTAATTATTATTTCTATGGGTCATCGCTACACTAAACACATTTCTGAGGCAATAATCTGAATTCTGTTGTTTGCTTCTTGAGATTTCTAGCTGATCTCTCTTCTGGATTATCTATCTGAAGTGACTTAAAAAGCTAGCAAGTCACAGACAGAGACGTGCTCTTATCTATGAACCATGGAGTCTAAATTTCTTGATTGCCTTCAGGTAAAAATGAAAGAAAAGGAATCCTGAATTTATTTAAATTTGAAATACGCTTTTGCATAAAGACAATTTTGTAACCAACATTTTTTTTGTAATTTGTTGTCACATGCAGTAAATTTCTCTGTAATAGAAACTTTTTAAAAATAGATTCCTTTATTGAAAATACTTTTATGTTCAGAAGCACCCCCATGAGAATGCCAATTTTTAAAGGGGGCATACAGCCTCATAAGAAAAACGCTGTTGAATTCTAGGAACCCACTTCATCTGATAATCCCCCAATTCCCTGCTTCTCATAGCCTCATCAATCATCAGAATAGACTAATGAGACTGGGGTGTTTTTTTAATAGGATAATTATAATTTGTAAAGGGGCAAAAAGGATATTCATATAAAAAGGTTTTAGTCTTGTATTTGTGGCAAGTTTGCCTCAGCTGCACTGGATTAATCCTCAAATAGCCTGGAAGGTCACTGAAGCGTATAGTAGGTGAAATAATGGCCAAGTCAAGGTATCAGATCCTAATTCATGGAACCTGTAAATGTTCCCTTATAAGGAAAAAGGGTGTTTGTAAAGGTGATCCAACTGAAAGATTTTGAGATTATCCTGGATTATCTGCATAATTCTGAGTATCTTTATAAGAGAGAGGAGAGTTGAGACACACAGAAGGGGGAAATGTGATCACAGAAGCAGAAATTGGAGTGATTGGCCACAAATGAAGGAGTGCCAATAGCCCCCAGAAGCTGTCCCAGATAGGAACAAGTCCTCCCCTAGAGCCTCTGCAGGGAGCACGGCCCTGTGGATGTTTTGATGCAGTGAAACTGATTTCAGACTTATGGTCCCCTGACTGGTGAGAGAATATATTTCTGTTGTAGGAAACTAATTCAGGCAGTGAGTAGTTCCCAAACACCCTTCTTTTGATAAGTACCCCACTTATCAACACCACAACAGTCATCTGAGAAACTTCTTTAAAAACTTGGATTTCTATGCCTCCTCACAGATACAGAGAATCAGAATTTCTAGACGTGGGTACCAAGGATCTATATTTTTAGCAAATTGTCCCGATTGTTCTGATGTACATCTGGTTTGCTAACCATTTTACTAGGGTTCTGTAATAGGTTACTATATCTGCCATAAAAATTATCACAAACCTGATGGCTTAAAGCAGCATTGATTTGTATTTATATGGTTCTGGAGCTCAGAAGTCCAAAATTAGTTTCACTGGGCTGAAGTCAGAGTGTCAGGGTCTGGTTCTTTTTGCATGCTCTGCAGAGGGGGTTCATCTTCTCCCCCTTTTCAGCTTCTAAGGGCTGTCTGCATTCCTTGCTGGTGGTCCCTTTTCCATCTCCAAATGACATCACTCTAGTGTCCACTTCTGTCATCACATCACCACCTCTGACCCTCACTTCTGTGTCTCTCTTATGAGGACCATTGTGATTATATTGAGCCCACCCAGATGTTTCAAGATAATCCCCTCACTTTAAGATCCTTATTTTTTTATTTTTTAGAGACAGAGTCTTATTATGTTGCCCTTGGTAGAGTGCTGTAGCGTTACAGCTCACAGTAACCTCAAACTGTTGGGCTTATGTGATTCTTCTTCTTCTTTTTTTTTTTTTTTAGAAACTGAGTCTCACTTTATCACCCTCAGTAGAGTGCCCTGGCATTACAGCTCACGGAAACCTCCAGCTCTTGGGCTTAGGCAATTCTCCTGCCTCAGCCTCCTGAGTAGCTGGGACTATAGGTGTCCGCCACAATGCCTGACTATTTTTTGTTGCAGTTTGGCCAGGGCTGGGTTCAAACTCACTACCCTTGGTATGTGGGGCTGGCACCCTACTCACTGAGCCACAGGTGTTGCCTTAAGTGATTCTCTTGTCTCAGCCTCCCAAGTAGCTCAGACTACAGGCACCTGCCACAATGTCCAACTATTTTTTTGTTGCAATTGTCATTGTTGTTTAGCTGGCCTGGGCTTGGCTCGAACCTGTCAACCTCGGTGTATGTGGCTGGTGCCGTAACCAGCGTGCTACGGGTGCTGAGCCAAGATCCTTATTTTGATCATATTAGCAGAGTCCCTTTTGTCATGTAAAATGACATTCATGGATGCCTGGGATTAGGGTATGCATATATTGGGGGGGCATTATTCATTTTACCATAGCATGATAGCTACTCACCCCTAATAACAGTTTACCCATGATAGCATTTCATATAGAAGCCCAAATGTAAAGGAGATTCAATAAGAGGATATCCTGCTTAATTCATGATATATTCACCTGCCTTTTTTGTGCTTATTTTTCTAAATGAAGCCATTTGGAGTCAAAACATTTGCATATGACTACTATTACATTTGACACTTTGGTGAGAGACATAACATATGCAAAGTGGATGATTTCACAAAAGTACTTTTATTACAACATTACAAATTAACTTACATGCTGAGACAAGGGGAGTGGTCAGATGGGGAGCTTTTGACTTTCCCGAATTGTCATCATCCCTTTCACTAACCATTCCTAAATAAACATACTGTCTAAGTTAAAACACAATTTTTGCTTTGCAAGTATAGACTCAAGCCATCCCAAATAAAAATTCACATAGATAAAAACTGATCATTGTTATGCAAATGTAACTATAAGACAAACTCTCAAGTATCTTCTCTGAGCTCTTTTCTGTAAAACTTCTTATGCTATACCTTCTGTACCTTCCTTTCCTTTTCCCCAATGTGTTCTAGGAGCTTTATAGCAGCCTGTATATATTTCCTAACAATATAGAATTCCAGGTTTGGAGCAATTGATGATAGATGCCACAGAATAACAGCATATTTCTTTCTTTTTTTTTTTTTTTGAGAGTACATTCCTTGAGGTTATATGTTGATTCTGTAGTGATGGCTCCTTTTTTCATTCTTCATATTGATAATTTGTGGTTTTCTTTTTCCTTAAACAGTCTTACAGTACTATATTTTTATAACAACTAATTTAGCTTGTATTCCATGAATTTTGCTAGGTCTTATTACCATTTAATTAGAATATTTTCCGTTTTAATTGCTTCTTTTTTCTTGACCTATGGGCTATTTAAAACTATATTGTTTATTTCAACCCCTCATTTACAGTATACATCCTTAATGTTTTGGTATATTTTTATTTTATTTTATTTTATTTATTTATTTTTTTAGAGACAGAGTCTCACTTTTGTCACCCTTGGCAGAGTGCCATGGTGTCACAGCTCACAGCAACCTCCAGCTCTTGGGTTTAGGCAATTCTCCTGCCTCAGCCTCCCAAGTAGCTGGGACCACAGGTGCCTGCCACAATGCCCAGCTATTTTTTTTGTTCTTGTTGCAGTTTGGCTGCGCAGGGTTTGAACCCACCACCCTCGGTATATGGGGCCAGCGCCCTCCTCACTGAGCCACAGGCACCACCCTGGTATATTTTTAAATTAATAGATTTTCAGCTCCAAAATGATCCTGGAATTATAGCACACTTTACTCCATCTACAACCACTTTCCTTCATTTGTGTTATAACTATCATGTATTTTAATGAAAGATATTTTTCCCCTGGGTATAGAATAATAGCTTGGTGATTATTTTCTTTTGGCACTTTACAAATGTCATTATGTTGCCTATTGACCTTCATCATGTTTAGTGAAACTCATGGTCGAATGAATGGAAGATGCTAGTATGAAAATTTTTAGAAGCTCTGGACTATGTCATCTTCCCTGAGAAAGAATTTAATTTTCTTCTATAAGGCAGTTGAAATATAAGACTATCCTCTTGCTACAGTTGAGCCCCAACTTTAGTTTTGTCCTTTTCTATGAGTTTAGTCCTTCAGAGGTCTCCACAGAAAGCCTGGATTTTTTCCTCAGGATCCTTCTTTGTAGATAGACTCTGTAACTCAAATTTCCTTTCCCCCAGACTGCCAAAATTTCTCCTTGTTTTTTAAATATATTAGCAGATTCTTTCTTTCTTTTACCTCATCCCATACCACTAAAATGTCAGCACATAACTTGAGGTGGAAGTTGTACAAAGAATTTTGGGGTCAACAGTGCGTAGTTCCCTTTTGTTTGGTATCTTGGGCTCTCAAGTTCAGGCTGTGTGGCTATCTCTGAACTATTTTTGTCTCTCCGGTCTGGTAACACAGCCATGTGTATTAAGCCACTGCTTTCTGTTTGGGTTCTGTGCTTTGAATTGTGAAGTAGCAAATTGCCCAGAGGAACAAAGTACTAGGTTGAGGTAGGGCTCCCCTCTATTTACTTGCTTTTTTCCTTTTAGGAGGTTGGCCTTTTAGGTCCTGGTGCCTTGGTTTTTTCCCCAATGTGTTCTAGGAGCTTTGTAGCAGCCTGTATAGCCTATGACCAGGAGGGATGAGAGTTATAAGTTACACCTGTGCAGCTCACCTTTAGCTCTCTTAACAAGCATGATAGCTCATGAGATGAGAGCATTAGTGAATTGGCGGTCTGTACACCTGCGGTGTTAAGAGTCTCGAGATCAGCTCTATGTTAGGCTGGAGGAGAAAGCAGTCGGGAGTGTGTGCATTCTATCCCAGACCGCTCACTCTGATTTTGTCGCTTCTACTGCCTGCAGAACGCCCGCATGGCGTCTCTCTGCTGAAGCTTACTAAGTTCTGCTAAAGACTGCTAGGATTTATCCTTCTAAGAAGACTGCTTCTCCCTCAAAGACTATCTTTCTCTCTCTCTCCCTTCTGTTAAAGTAAATAAATAGCCCTCAGGCACCTAAGAGCAATTGTGCCTGAGTGAGATAACAGCATAGCCCTCTGCGTCAGAACCTAGATAAGCCGGGGCTGGAGACCAACTAGTCCCGGACCCTGATAGAGCTTTATATATGTTATTTGGTATTAGTTTTCATTTGTTTCTGGCATAGCTTAGTCTGGTACAACCTATTTTATCACAGCCCCCCCTCCCCAAAAAAGAAAGAAAAATGAAAAAAAAGAAACCTCCAGTTATTAGTTTTCTTAATTCAGCATTTCAACTTATTTTTATAATGGAAACTGTTTTTTTTGATCATTCAGTGAGCATTCCACAGAAGATTATTTAGGAAACACTATTCCACCCACATCAGTCTATTCTCCATTCCTCAATCTCACAAAAGTATTTCATACTTTCATGCTATTAAGCTGCTTTTCCTTCTGCCCAGAATGACCTCGACCATACTTCTTTTTTTCTTTTGAAATCACATCAAACTCTACTTCTTTCATTAAGGATTCTGTGATTCTCTGAAGTGCAATAAAAACACCTCTAATGCCATAAAATTCTTTGAGATGTAGAGGCCTGTAGAAACTTTGTCTTTTTGTGGAGGTGATGTTTTTTCTCTTTATGGATGGATAATGGCAGTCATGTAGATGATCATTTTTCTTTTTTGGTTACCACGAATTTCACGTTAATGAAGTTTGATAACTGCATTAAACCTATTATTTGTAGTGTTCTTAATTTTGAGCTTCTATTCCGATTGGGCATTTTCTCTATTTCTTAGTATGTACTTGTTTTTTATATAGGTTCTTGTCTTAGTTCATTTGTGTTTCTATAAAGAACTCCTGGAAGGTGGGTAACTTATTTTTTAAAGGGTCATATTTGGCTCAGAGTTCTGCAGGTTGTTCAAGAAACATTGCACCAGCATCTGCTTCTGGAGAGGGCTTTAGGCTGCTTCCTCTCATGGCAGATGGTGGAGCAGAGCTCGCATGTGCAGAGATCATGAGGCCAGGGAGAGGAAGAAAAAGAGAGAGGGGAGGTGCCAGGTTTTTTTTTTTATTATTATTAAATCATAGCTGTGTACATTAATGCAATCATGGGGTACAATGTACTGGTTTTATATAGTTTGAAATGTTTTCATTAAACTGGTTAACATAGCCTTCATGGCATTTTCTTAGTTATTGTGTTAAGACATATTCTACCCCTAGTAAATTTCATATGTAAAATGAAACTGTAGGTGTGGTCCCACCAATTGCTCTCCATCCACCCAACCGCCCTCCTCCCCTCCCTCTCTTCTTTCCCCTTCTTCTTGAGGTATAATTGGGTTACAGCTTTCATAAGAAAGCTATAAATTGGCTTCATAGTAAGAATGAGTACATTGGATACTTTTTCTTCCATTCTTGAGATACTTTGCTAAGAAGAAT
>CAUYRH010014306.1:0-17297 GCA_963574655.1 Perodicticus potto
TTCACATAGTAAATGAGAAAATATCATGAATGTTATATTAATCAGGTTGATAAAAATATCTCCAATTGTATGTGAAGCCCACACACTGTACTCCTTGACTGAATTATTGTACACAGCTATGACTCAATAAAAAAATAAAAAATAAAAAAGAATAAAAAAATAAAAAAAAAGAAATACAAAAAAAAATTTGTGCCAAATGAATCAATATTTAAGATGTAAATGGAAAATTAAGATAAATAAGACTTTATGTTGTTTTCTTGCCATAATAGGCAATGTGAGAAAACACATAACAATTTTATGAATTAGACAGGCATAAAATTCATAGGGTCTAGTTTGTAGGCTTCTTAAGATTATAGCACTTGAATTTAATCCTTTCTTTGAAATCTACTGGCTCTTATCCATAGCCACATTTCTTTCTGGTACATAAAGTTCTTTGCATTTATTGTTAATATACTCACTAATATTCTTCCTCTTGGTCACTCTGGTACAATCCCTTGAGCAATGACATCCAGACTATTTGGGAAAGATGGAGATGAAAGAAAACATACTTGAAGAATGGGGTTCAGTCTGGCCAATTTTCAGTAAAATAGTCAACTAATTGTGCCTTCAAATTCAGAGCCATGTTCAGAATCACATAAAGGATTTATTTCTTACGATGAAACATCTTTCCATGAGTGCCACATTGAGTATTTTGTTAGTGGAGTCACTGTCTTTATTTTTTCTGCTGTATACATATTTGTCACAGTCACAATTTCACCAACAAAGTCATCTGAGAAAAAGCGCTGAAAATATTCGAGTTCAGTTTTTGACTGAGCACTTTGAAGAAGAGTCAATATCTGTTGCATGACAGAGGAACTTCTTAAGATCACTATCACCATCACAATAAACCATCCAGCTACTCACTACAGATTGCATGGTATCATCACTTTCTTCTTCATCACTAGCTTCAGTTTCACTGGAACTAATATCACTACATACTGTAAGACTTTCTTCATGTTCACTTTCATCATAAACTCTCCTTCAAGCTCCCTGTCCTTAAATATCCAGATTGCAATAACAAAGTCATTTATACACCTTCTCCCTGCCATTTTCCTACAAGTGCAAATACAATGCATGATCACCTGTTCACATTAAAACCCATGGCCTGCTGAGAATAGAAAGAGCACAACCTGTGCTACCTATTGGTTGAAGATTGCACCCAATGAAGAAAAATATCAGATAGGCTCCAACAGTGGAACAGGCAAACAAACGCAACAACAACAAAAAGACATTGACATCTTCCAACATTGGAACAGAACAGGTATATCATGTCAGATGAGGTCCAACATAGGACTGGCAAGGTTTAAAGCTCACAGCTCTTATAGCATAAGAGGGAAAACAAAAAGATACCATCCAACATGATTAACACAACATTATTACACATATCAATACTACCACTGACCATGAACAGTCTTAATGCCCCAAATAAAAGACATACTGGCTGAATGGATGAAAAAGTCTAAGCCAATTACATGCTGTCTCCAAGAAACACAACTAACTCACAAGGACTCACAGAGACTCAAGGTAAAGGGGTGGAAAAAAATATTCCATACAAATAGAAACCAAAAGAAACTAGGTTAGCCATTTTCATATCAGATAAAATATGCTTAAAATCAACAATGGTAAAAGACGAAGATGTTATTATATAACAGTAAAAGGAGCAACTCAACAACAGTTCTAAACATATATGCATCTAGATTCATAAAGCAAATTCTACTAGACCTAAGCAAAGAAACAATAACATTGCAATTACTGGGGATATTAACACCTCACTGACAGAATTAGACAGATCACTGAATCAGAAAATAAGTAAACAAACACTGGACTTAAACAGGACTCTAGAACAAATGGAACTAACAGACATTTACAAAATCTTCTACTCAAAAACTGCTGAATAAACATTCTTCTTATCAGTACATAGGACATTTTCCAAGATTGATTATATCATATGCCACATAATAAGTATCATCAAATTTTAAAACATCAAAATCATACCCATGCATCTTAGACCACAGTGGAATAATACTAGAAATGAAATTCAAGGGAAACACTCAGATCTTCACAAAATCATGGAAATTATGCAAACTGCTGCTGAACTATCCTTGAGTCAATGGTTAAATTAAAATAGAAATCAAAATATTCCTCAAACTGAACAAAAAAAGGAAACAAAAGATTTCAAAAACATGTGGGATAAAGTAAAAGCAGTCCTAAAGGGAAAGTTATAGCTTTTAATTCCTACATCAAAAAAGACAGAAAAAGAGGACAAGCATTCTTACAGTAGCTCACACCTGTAATCCTAGACTTTAAGAAGCTGAAGATGGTAGATCCCCTGAGATCAGAGGTTGAGTCCAGCCTGAGCAAGAGTAAGACTCTGAATCTGCTAAATAAAAAAAAAAAGAGAGAGAGAAATTAGCTATGTGTTGTGGCAGGTGCCTGTAGTCAAAGCTACTTAGGAGGCTGAGGCAAGAGGAGTAGCTCTTAAGCCCAAGAGTTGGAGGTTGCTGTGAGCTATGATGACGCCACAGCACTCTATAAGAGTGACTAAGTAAGACTCAGTCTCTAGAAAATAAAAAAAAAGAAAAAGGCTCGTCATATGCCTCACATCTGTAATCCTAACACTTTGCGAGGCAAAGACAGGAGGATCACTTGAGGCCAGGAGTTTAAGACTAGCATGGAAAACATAGCAAAATACTGTCTCTACAGAAAACTGAAAAAATCAGCCAGGCATGGTGACACACACCTGTTGCCCCAGCTACTTGAGAGACTAACGCAGAAGGATCACTTGTCCCCATGAGTTTCAGGTTGTAGTGAGTTATGCTGATGCCATTGACTCTAGCCCAGGCAGCAGAGCAAGACCCTACTTCAAAAAACAAAACAAAACAAATAAACAAACAAAAAAGACAAAAAGATCACAAATTAACAACCTAAGGTCACATCTCAAATAACTAGATAAAGAACAAACCAAACCAAATGCCAGCAGAAGAAAAAAAAAAAATAGCAAAGCTCAGAGAAGAACTAAATGAAATAAAACCCAAAAAACCAACCAACAAACAAAAACAAATGAAAGAAAGTATCAATAAAACAAAAGTTTTTATTGGATGAATTCTTTGAAATACACAACATGCTAAAGGCTTAATCAGGAAGAAATAGAAATTCTGACTAATAACAAGTAGTGAGATTGAAGAAGAAATATAAATATCTCCAAATAAAAAAGGTCTGAACCAGATGGATTCACAGCTAAATTCTACCAGACCTACAAAGAAGAACTGGTTCTTATCCTACAGAAATTATTCCATAACATCAAGAAGAAGGGAATCCTTCCTAACTCATTCTATGACACTGGTGCCTCCTTGATGTCCAAAGCCAAGGAAAGACACAAGAAAAAAAGAAAGGAAGAAAGGAAAAAAGAGGGAAAGAGGAAAAAAAGAAGGAGAAAAGAAAAAAAAAGACAGACCAATATGCCTTATAAGCATAGATTGAAAAACCCTCAACAAAATTCTCGTAAACTGATTTCAACAGCACATCAAAAATATAGTTCACCATGATCAAATTGGTTTCACCCAGTGATGGGAGGATGGTTCAACATATGCAAATCAATAAACATGACTCACCATATAAATAGAAGCAAAAAATAAAAAAAACACAAATTATATTTTCACCTCAAGAGATTCAGAAAAAAATTCAGTGAAATCCAGCAATAATTCATGATAAAAATCCTCAACAAACAAGACATAGAAGGAAAATACCTCAAAATAATAGAAGCCATATATGACAAACCCACAGCCAACTCCTTCTGAAAATGAGAAAGTTGAAAGCATTCCTCTTAAGAGCTGGAACAAGACAAAGATGCCCATGGTCACCACCAAATACTTTAAACCAGTGATGAGGAAAAAAAATCTGAAAAACAGCAAGAAAAAAGACATGTTTTATATCTGTGTGAAGAATCAAAATTAGTATTATAGTAGATATTTCATCACAAACAATATGAGCAAAACAGAAGCAACCTCTTTAAAGTACTGGGGAAAAAACTGTCAAAATAGAGCTAGTCCCACTAAAAATAGCTTTAAAAATGAAAGTGAAATCAATACTTTTTTAGAAATATTAAAACTGAAAGAGTTTATTACTAGCAGACTCACACTATGAGAACTTCAATAGACCGTCTTTCAGGCAGAAGGAAAATTAGAAATATATATCTGTACGAAAGATTTAAAAATATAATAAATGGTAACTACATTAGTAAATACATTGCTTTTTAACTTATTATTCAAAGGTTTTAAGAGCCTTTTAAATAAAAATAGTACCAATGTGGTGTGAGGTTTATAATACATGTAGAAATAAAATATATGACAAAAACAGTAGAAAGTTGGAAGGGGAGAAAAGGAAATACACTACTGGGTGTTTACCCAAAGGAAAAGAAGTTATTTCATCAAAAAAGACACCCGCTCTCAAATGTTTATTGCAGCACTACTCACAGTTTCAAGATGGGAAATAAACTTAAACGTTCATCAATTCATGAGTGGAGGAAGAAAGTGTGGTACATTTATATCATGGGGTACTACTCAGCCATAAAAGGAATGAAATAATGGCATTTGCCACAACATGGATGGAAGTGGAGACCATTATCCTAAGTGAAGTATCTTAAGAATGGAAAACCAAACAGCAACAATTAGTTGCATAGTGAGTATGTTCTCACTAATAAGTGGGAGCTAACAGATAGGGATGTACAGGCACAAAGAGCTACAAGAAGAGGATCCAAGAAGGGGAGAGGTGAGAAAGGGAGTGTTTAATACTGACAGAATGAATCAGTTTGTAGAAAAGAGAGAACTTCAGTTGGGTATTTGAAGGATGTACTGATTTTCAATGGGCAGAGTTAGAATAGTCCCAGCACAGAGAATGTGATAAGCAAAGGAGTGAACGTAAGAAAGGTCAGCATATGTCCTTGGGCTAAAGAATTGTCTTGAAATGGAAATCAATACTCACACTAGCTGCATGGTATTTGGGGCATTATTTAATCTCTCCAAGTTCCAGGAGCCTAACTATGAAGGATTCATTAAACTATCACGTACATCTAAAGAGTTCTTAAAAGGACTAAAAGAGAAAAATAATGAACATAAAGCATTCAGCATTGTGTCTGGTATGTACCAAACAGTTATTATTGGCATTAGGCTAAAATTCAAGTGAGCAAAGTAGAAAAGAAAAAATTTATCTCATTCATATGTTTATAGTGACAAGTTGTGCCCCTAGTAGCTTCATGAATACATACATTCACTTATACAATGACATCATTCTTTTTAAAACAAATTTCTGACTTCACCTGGTTTCCTTTTAGAAAAAAAAGTATTGAAAATGTGAGGAGTGGGAAGTGGAAGCACAGATGGCAATTTCATGCTTGAAAATTCAGTCCTTCTCATTTGAGTTGGAAAGACGAAAAAGACCTTATGGATCTCTTCCTCTATCCTGGTGTCTTTGGCTGTATGTGTATATGTAAGTATGTAAATGTATTCTCAATACCACAAAGTTGTATAATTCTAAAAAAATTCACTTTTTAAGTTTCATAGAATCATGTTTCTCAAAAGGGTCATTTTGTTCAAACATCACAATTTTAGGTCAATAATAAAATACTTTGAATGAATCCACCAAACAAAAACTCATTTTAAACTTAGTGCATACCACATTGTGATTTCACTTATAAGAGTCTCAAAGATAATCACTTATAATTACCAAAATCATTGTGTCACTGACAATTAAACAAAAGTTGAGAATGAATCCTAACACTCTCGGAGGCACAGGCAGGTGGATTGCTTGAGCTCAGGAGTTCGAGACCAGTTTGAGAAGAGCCAGAGATTTCATCTCTAAAACACAGCTGGGCATTGTGGTGGGTGCCTGTAGTAACAGCTACTTGGGAGGCTGCAGCAAGAGGATCACTTAAGCCCAAGAGTTTTAGGTTGCTGTAAGCTATGATGCCACAGCACTCTACCTAAAGTGACAGAGTGAGTCTCTGTCTCAAAAAAAAAAAAATTTGAGAATAATCACAACATAAAACTGAATAGACATTCAAGTGTTTGGTCTGATGAGGTACAATCCAGGCTGACGTCAAGGAGACTGAGTAGATCAGAAAAAGTAATGGGATTTATTTATTCTTAGAAGGCTAACTATGTGCCTAATAAGACATTGGTATGTTGTAAAATATTTACACGTTTGTAAAACCAAAAATTATTATAATCATATTAACATATATTTTCCTCCATTTTTATCTGCTAGTTCCATCATCATTCTATCAAAAATATACCTACTCTCATAGGTTTATCATAGTACTATTCATAATAGGAGAGGTAGGCACTCAAACGTCCATCAAATGAGGATTAGATAAAGACAATGTGGTGTACATATATCCATGGAATAAGAATGAAATTGTGCTTTTGCAGCAACATCGCTGGAATGGGAAATCACTACCTCAAGTTAACTCAGAAATGGTATGTCAACTATGTCGTGTTATCACTTGTAAGTGGCAGGTAAATAATGAGTACATGTGGACATAGAGACTGGGATGATAGACACTACAGACTCCGAAGAGTAGGAAGGTGAGAGAGTGGGAAAGGAGAAGGGTGTGGGGAGAGCAATTTCCTAATGGGTACCACTTATACTAATTGGGTGAAAGTTACACAAAAAGCCAAGACTTCACCGCTATGCAATATACTCAGGTAACAAATCTGCGCATGTACTCCCTAAATCTATAAATATAAAAAAGGGAAAAATTAAAAATAAAAGAAGAGAACAATTGCATAATTCCTTTTAATATATGAAAAAGGCATTTAATTTTAAATATGAGAAATTTTATAGATAGATCTGAAAAATTGTTACGAAAGGAGCAAACATGTAAAAAGAAAAGTATGTTAATAACCCAGGAAACTGATTATTGTGGTGAGGTTTCAAATACCCAGAATATTCCACAAGAAAATAAGAAAAAAGGTCTAATCTTCAGTAAAGGCCTTATTTCCACCGGCATTTGTTTTCAAAGCAGAATGTCTATGTAGATAGATATGTAGATATGGATGTAGAAATTTGTTTTTCCTCTCCAGGAAGCTTAAGAAATCTCTCTGGAACTTCCCATATTGAAAGACCAGCTGAGAGGTTGAAACACTTAGTGAGGTGAAGAAAATTTCCTTTAACACAGAATACAGTAGAACCTTCACAGTTGACCACCGCTCCACACTGACACCATCCTTAAGTTGACCTCATTTTCCTAGACTGGATAGGCACCATATGTACTAAGACCTAGTTCCTTATGTTGATCACTTCTGTGTAGTGACCAGTTTGTTACAGTTCCCTGTGTGGTCCACTTACAGAAGTTCCAGTGCATTCTACTATATTAGGAGAGGTGGGATAACCAGAAGTATGAAAATATATGCATTTCTTTTATTAAATAATACATATTAATTAATATATACCCAATATAGTTACAAGCCTTTTACAAATACTATCATTGGAATGAACCTTCAAGACAACACTAAAATAAAAATCACATTATTATCTCCGATTAACAGATGAGAAAACTGAGACACGGGCAGATTTAAAATTTTGTCCACACTCATGTGGCTACTAAATAGTAGAAAATGAGCTATGAAGCTAGTCCATTTGGCTCCGAAATCTGTATCTGTAATCACTTCACTATGTTGCATACTTTCCCTGAGAAGAGTTTCTCTCTGCTATGTAATGATGAAAGCAGAATATATCAAACTTATTTGGGGATAAGTTTTATCTTTGAACATTTTTGTCTTTCCTACAGAGCCCTGGGAGAAATTTTACATACATTGTATGATAGACCTGGACCATTCTTTATAGACAAAATCAATATTTTTATGGGAGAATTTCCCTAGAATCCAGTTTAAAATACCTTTTTGATTATTAATCACTTTAGAGGAGACACGGGTGACAAACTTCAGGGATATGATGTCACTGATGTCATAAACATTTCTGGGAGCCAAGGCAGGTAGCATGACTACTTTACAGGTGAAAACAGAGACGAGAAACCATTCAGTGACATCACCACTGCACACAGATGCCTTTACAAACACACCCTTGAAAGGACGATATGAACACAGCATAATCACGTGTGGCAGCTTCTGTGTCCTCATTTCTTTATCCTGTTCCAGAAAAAGAAAGCCTGGTGCAGTCTATGAGTCCTCACAAAGAGACTTCTACAGTAGAGGAATCATCAGTGACAAGGTCTGAAAGCAACAAGAAAGAAGAAAAATAAATTTTCTTAAAGAAAGCAAGCCCTGTGAGCACAGTGACTGATTGTGGACTAGGTAATGTGAACATAATTGGTTCCATCTTCTTGGTAAAGGTCAAAAGCATCTTTAAAATGATTGCCCTTATCATGTTTTTCATAATAAGTTGAACATCATGACTCAGACAAATATCCAGGGAAACTTGGCTCCTAATTTTTCAGGTTTTTAAAATGGACAGTCTTTAAACTTCTGAGAAGAAAGAACTCTAGCATTTCCCAAAGCATTCCCCGCCCCCCCTTCAACTCAAGAGAATATAAACTTTAGAAACTGCGTGTTGTGTGTGTAGGTCTGTAGATTTACACAGTCATCCCAACTTTTCAGACATTGAAAATAAACTGACTACTAAAAACAGAAGCCAACCCAAATCAGGCACATGAGGTTCCATTCAAGTTCCCTTGCACTCTGAGGTGAAGGTGAAGGTGAGCATTGCCTTCTCATGGTTCATCTTTGCCTTTGTAGTTCCGATTGAATAGGCATCCAGAGGATGGTGCTTACTCAGGATTCTACTTTAGATTTTATCACTGAGGTGTCTACATACAGCATGAGTAGTTGTTGTTGCCCTATGCGTACTATTCCTAATTATATTGTTTCTTTGCTTTGCTTGGTTCAGTAAGTTGATGCATTAATTGTGCAACAGCATAGAAAATAAAGTATAAAACCATGGTTTTTTAGTGGCAACTTGGCTGCCTTCTCTGAATATCTCCAAGGCTAGCAGCCATTTGAAATGTATGGCAAATGAAAGCTGATTTCCAGCAAGGTGAGGTCAACTTCCTCCTAGTTTGATAGATTCTGCTTTCATCATTACATAGCAAATCCTGAAATGCCGTCATCCTTTTCAGGCTTTTGGTCCCCTCAGAGTGTTTGTTTCACTTTGACCTTGGAAAATTTACTTGGAAACTGTATTCAGAAGTTCATAAATTGTTAAACCATCTAACCAATGAGAAGTCTTAGAGTAAGTGGAATCCCATTACTTTTCAGAGTAAAACTGAAATTGCCAAAATTCATACAAGGCTCTTGATGATATAGCCACTGCCTTGCTGTCCAGCCTCAACATTAACCACATCATCCTCTTCCTCAACTCAACTCCACCCAAGATAATACGTCATTATTCCAACTAGAATAAATTATATGATCTTAATTCCTGGTGCTTTCTATAGCCACGATACGATTTGCATATGCTTCTATAGCCACGATACGATTTGCATATGCCGTTTGCATTAGTTGTGGTAAGCTAACTGATGCAATAAATAACCCTAACACATTAAGGCTTATTTCTCATGTAAGTTGCAATCCCACTTAAGTCAGCAGTGGTTCTCTGCTACACTCAATCATTAAGGAACCAAAGTCCCTTCTATCCAGAAGCTCCAGGATCCTCTAGATAAAGAGCCCTTTATAATTGGGGTTCCATGAGAGGCTTAAGCAGTAATGTCCACAAGCATTCACTGTAAATGAGGAATGAGCCATCTCCAACATGTCTATAATGATGTTAGCCACAGACTATCTTTGCATAAAGTGAGAGAATGGTCACCAGAAACATTTTTATAAGGCTTAATTCTCTATGAATCCTTTGAGGAAGTCTGCTCCAGGGCATGGTCTTCAAGTTTGTCTACATGCTGGAATTACCCAGAAGCTAAGGCTAAATGCTGCTGATCCAAGCCCTCAGCAATTTTAGTTGGATTAGCTGCATCCAGCCACCCAATGGAGGAAGAGAAAGGGGGTAAAAGGGAATGCATGGGAAATCAACTTCAGGATCTTCTTTTGGATTAAGCCTGGAAATGGCATCAATCACTCTGGCCAGAATACGGTCAGGAGGCCCCATGTAACTACAACCAGGCAGTAAACATACTTTCCTCCAATGTGCCAGAAGGAAAAGTAAGTGAGACTTAGCAGGATCTGCCACACTCTTCCTTTACCTGAGGAAATATCTCCTTTCCCTTCCCCAGCTCTCTCCATCCTTCTACTTGGTTAAGTCCTCTTATCCTCTGAAACATTAATTATCTGCTCTAGAAAAGCTTCTCCCACCATCCTCCATTGGGGTTGTAAACCTAAGACCTCAAGTGCACATGTGGCCCTCCAGATTCCCAAGTGCAGCCCTCTTACTGATCCAAACTTCAGGGTGTAGGCGCCAATATAGCTTTTGACTAGGAGGAGTGAGAGTTATAAGAAACACCAGTATAGCTCGGTAATGTAACACCTTGGTGATAAGGACATGGGGAGGTATTTGGCTCTCCTAACAAACATGAGAGCTCACAAGATGAGAGTATCAGTGATTAGCAGTCTCTATACCTGTGGTGAGCCACGGGAGTGTGTCTATAAGAGGCTGCAGGAGAAGGCAGTCAGGAGCATGCATTCTATCACGGACCCACTCACTCTGACTTTGTCACTTCTCCTGCCTACAGAACGCTTACACTGCGTCTCTCTTTAAAAGACTGCTAAAGACTGCTAAGATGTATTCTTCTTAGTAAAACTGCTTTACTCCCTCAGATACTGTCTTTCTCTCTCTCTCCCTTGTGCTAAAGCAAATAGCCTTCAAGCACCTAAGAGCAATTGTTTCCAAGCAAGGCAGCCTAGCGGTCCACCTCAGGAACCTAGATAAACTGGGGGCGGAGACCTGGCCAGTCCCAGCCCCAACAAGTAGCGACCAAGAAGGGACCCCCGGCATCAGGGAACAAATGTCTTTACTAAAATAATTTGTTTCATAATATTTTGATTTAGTCAAAAGGGCATACTTTTATCAGTACACTTTTCAAGGAGAACTATTCTGGTTAGTTTTTCTGTCTCCTCCAGCTACCACTATGTCTTTCTAGCAACTGTTGCTCATAAAGATAGATAATAAGTATTCACTATGTTTTGGGCGGTGCCTGTGGCTCAAGGAGTAGGGCGCCGGCCCCACCAGAGGTGGCGGGTTCAAACCCAGCCCCGGCCATAAAAACTGCAAAAAAAAAAGATAATAAGTATTCACTATCTTTCAAGAATGAATGGATAAAAGTGTCAAAATGTACTTCATGTATGCATGCATCATAATGAATCCTAAAGACTTCATCTTATCCTATGACTTAGATTTAAGAAGTGTTTTCGTCTTAGAAATAAAAGACTTGTTCAAAGTAGCAAAACTGCAGAGATAAACAGGAATGGTCTATATAATCCATAACCTAACAGTATAATCTATTGTTTAATTGTTCTGTGTCTTTTATCTTTTCTCTTCAACTTTAAAAAATAAAATGATAGATTTATAAGGGAAGACACTAAACTCACTTTTAGGTCTCAAAAATCTCTTCTTGTGGAAAATAGCATAAAAACCATCTTCATATTTCAAAGCCAGATGAAACATTAGAAAAGCGAAGGAGAAGAAAGTGCGCAGTATCTATTCTCTCCTAAAAGTGCAAGTGTAATACTTAAACAGAAATATAGCAGCCCTAGTTTCATCAAAACTACCTATCATTCCTAAAAGAATGCTAGTTACTTCTATCAGATATAACCAAAATAGTCAAATTTAATCATGTTTTATATGAAATTTTGCATAGTGATTCCTCCTTCCTTCCTTTCCTTTCTTCCTTCCTTCCTCCCTCCCTTAAAGTATTATTGCCTACTGTTCTGTGACAGCTGTAATAAAGTGCTACATAACAAACAAATGACCTGCAGAAGGTGGCTTACACCATTATATATTTCTCAGTCTCCAAAGTAGGAAATCTTTTGGAATTTCCATTTCAAGTGAAAAAATTACTATCAAAATAAATTAATTAAATTAAATAAATATTAAAAACACAGAAACATATCTTCTAAAGGGAAGGAAAAGAGGATAAAATATCTTTTTAAATTCATTATTCATATGCCTTTTGATATAGACTTTCTTATAATCAAGACTTGTTTTGAAATGTATAAGTCACCAAAAGGAAAAAAAAAACTCTTTTTATTAAATTCAATATAAGAGGTGATAATATTCCCAAAATCAATAAGAATCCTTTTTATATTCAAAGTGTCAAATTTGAAACCACACTTTGAACATGAAGAGATAAATTAATTCATTTAGAATGTCCTGCTTCTAAGAAAAAAATTTTCAGAGGCTTGCAGACTCTTAAATGGTGATGTCCAAGTATTCTGATAGTTCAATTATGAATAAGTAAATGTGTCATCAATTAAATATGATAAAATATGCACTGATTTAGAGTTCCCAAGGAAGAAAAATGATTATGTGCTTTAGATAAAATATAAATAAGTATTTTATATCACAAAATAGGCTTCAAAATTTTCAACATGTTGCATCTAAGAAACAGAAGCCCACGAATACAAAGAGAATAAAGTGCTTTTGTAATGTTTGGTGGTGAATGTGTACCATAGACTATGCTATTATAAAACCTAAAAATCAAAAAAGCAATGAGAAGTCAGGTCTTGGCCTTTGGAGTAGAGAAGCAAAGTGAAGCCAAGGTGTGGAAACAAGGTCAAGATTAAAAGCTAAAAAACAAACAGAAAACTTGAGGAAAAAAGGATTCCAGAATTGAAAATTAAGAAAAAAGAGTAGCAGGAAAAAAGTTCAGGGATATCCAAAGGTGAATAAGTTGGAAAATGGTGATAACATGAGGAACAACTAAATAGCTATAGAAAAATAGCACCAGACCAAATCTTACCCCACTGGAAATACTGTGAAACACACCTGCAGCACCTCCCCAGTAGAATCAGGCAGTGTTTTTAAAAATCAGGAACTTTAGATTCTGATGGCAACAGGGCAATTCTTTCATGACTTTCTCATGGATCACAAAATAAGGTAAAGTTAAAATCATGAAAATTGACGGAGTATTTTGAGGATAACCTGCTGCCTCATTTAACTCAATTTTGTATAAAACTAACCACATGATTGGGCAATCACACTTCTACAGTTTTACCCAAATTAACTAGAAATATTTCTACAAGAAAACTTGTAAATCAATGTTTATAACAGCTTTACTCATAATTGTCAAACCTTGGAATCAACCAAGAAGTTTTTCAACAACCTACGGTACATCTATATAATAGATATCATTCAATGATAAAAATTTTAGTTATTAAGCAAAGACAAGATATGAAGTAAACTTAAATACAAGTTGTTAAGCAGAAAAAGCCCACACACTGTACTCCTTGACTGAATTATTGTACACAGCTATGACTCAATAAAAAAAATAAATAAAAATAAATAAAAGGCTACATACTACATGATTTCAAATAATTTGACATTATTCAAAAAGCAAAACTAAAGAGACAAAACATCAGTAGTTTTTAGAGGTCCAAGGTGGAAGGGTTGTAAGATGGAATTTTTAAGACAGTGATTCATCAAATGAATTCATCATTTGTAACAAATGTACAACACTAATTAATACAAGCTGTTAATAAAGGAAATTATGAGGGAAAATACATAGAAATTCTCTGGACTTTCTGCTCAATTTTTCTGAAAACCTAAAACTGCTATGAAAACTAAAACCTATTAATTTAAAATAAAAAATAAATTATATGAAAGGCCATCCATGAGGATCTACATCTATAGTCATACTAATGGAGAAAAAAAAAAAGAATGAATTTCCCCTAACATCAGGAGCAAGAAAAGATGTCTATCATATCACTTCTATTCAATATTGTACTAGAGGACAATCAGGACAGTCAGTTAAGAAAATGAAATACAAGACACCTGGATTGGAAGGGAACCGGTACAACTATCTCTAGGTACAAATGAATAATCTTGTACCTACAAAGCCACCAATGTATATTAGATCTAATAAATAAGTTTAGAAAGATTTCAGAAAAAAAGGCAAATATACAACACTAAATTGTATTTCTATACACTACAAATGAACAATCCAAAATTGAAATTATGAAAACAATTCTATTTATGAAAGCAACAAAATAAAATACTTCATAATAAATTTGAGAAAAAGAGTACAATTATACACTAAAAAATAAAAAGTTTCATAAAAGAAATTTTAAATTACATAAGTTAATAGAAAGTCACCTCATGTTAATGAATTACAAGACTTAGTGTTAAGCCAGCAACTCTCAAACTGTTATATATATTTTAATACAATCTCTGTCAAAATCTCATTTACAATTATAAGATTGACAATCTTATCCTAAAATTCACGGAAATGCGGGGGACCCTAAATAGCCAAACTAATCTTAAAAGAGAAGTACAAAGTCTGAAAATTCGTACTTCCCAATTTCAGAACTTAATACACAGCTATGGAAATCAAATCATAGTGGTACTAGCCTAAGATTAAACTTACAGATCAATGAAATAGAATTGATAGTTTAAAAATATACTCTCATATTTATAGTTAATTGATTTTCAATAGGATTGTCAAGACAATTCAATGGTCTTTGCAACAATTGGTGTTGGAACCCTGGATATCCATAAGCAAAAGTGTAAACTTGTACTCTTTTCTTACACAATATACAAAAATTAACTAAAAATAGATGATAGTCCTAAATGTGAGAGCTAAAACTATGAAACTCACATTGATTTCCAATGGCTACTGCAACTAACCATCACAAACTTAATGGCTTATACCAATGGAAACCTGTACTTCTAGAGGCCAGAGGCCCAAATCTGGAAATCCACGTAGGTTCAAGTCATTGGCTGAGTACTGATCTGATTATGTATAAGAAGCCAGGAATAAAATCACCAGAAAATAGAATGCTTACAAATGCTTAGAGCCCATATAGGTCTGAGATGAGTTTATATTTTAACCATAGGAGAACATTTCCTAAATCAAGAGGCATTGATTAAAGGCCTTAGATTGCTATCATTCTTAGATCATAATTTGCCAAATTTTAGTAGTAGTGCTAAATTCACCTTATAGTAAAAGCTCCTCTGAACTTACCCTAACAAAACTTAAAAGTCAACCACAAACTGAACAAACCATTTCCAAGTCATGCAACCGTGTTCCAGAAAAGAAAAAAAAAAGCCAACTTTATTTAAAGAAATACAACAAATTATAGCACACAAATTATCAAAATTAATGATCTGAGAACATTTTCATAAAATGAATAGTGCCCAATATCCAATCAAAAATTACCAGACAAAGAAGCACAAAATTATGAGCCATAAATCAAAGAATAATCAATCAAAAGAAACAAACGTAGAGATTACAGAAAAAACAGAATTATCGGCTCGGTGCCTTTGGCTCAACAGGCTAAGGCGTCAGCCACGTACACCTGAGCTGGCGGGTTCGAATCCAGCCTGGGCCAGCCAAACAACAATAACAGTTGCAACCAAAAAATGGCCGGGCATTGTGATAGGTGCCTGTGCTCCCAACTACTTGGGAGGTGGAGGCAAGAGACTCACTTGAGCCCAGGAATTGGAGGTTGCTGTGAGCTGTGATGCCATGGTACTCTACCCAGGGTGACAGCTTGAGGCTCTGTCTCAAAAAAAAAAAAAAAGAAAGAAAAGAAAACAGAGTTATCATTGAAAGATGTTACAACAAAAATGTATACCATACATATTATATTACTTATATATGTGTGTATATGTATTCTAATGTATATGTTTTAAATATAGATATATTTCTAAACAGTAGTAGAAACTATTAATATGATGAAAAGTAATACAAAATATTTTTTAAATGCAAATAACATTCCTAAAAGTGAAAAATACAAAACCTGAAGAGACAAATGCACTGTAAAAAATTATTCGCAATTAAACACTGGAGAAGCATAATATAAATCAATGAACTTGAACACACAGAACTAGAATCTGTCAAAAACAACCCAAAAAAAAGTGAGTAAAAATAAGTAAATAAAAGACTGGGAAAAATACGGGAAAACATTAACAGTGCGTCAATGGGATAATAAAAATGTCTCTAATATACATGTAGTTAGGGTCCCAGAAGAAAAGGAAAGTCAAGTGTCATAAAAAAATTAAATAAAGATCACCAAATTTGCCAAAACTAAACCCACAAATCTAAGAATGTCAACAAATCCCAAGTAGAATAAATACAAAGCAAACCACACCTCATCTCTTCATAATCAATTTGCTGAATACCAGTGACAAAGAGAAAACTTAAGAATCAGAGAAAAAGGCCTGTGGGCTTCAAATGAATTATTTGAGGCTGTTTTGCTTATCTGTGGTGTTGGATAACACAAAAATTCTTCACGAACTTTTTTTTTTGCTCATCAGATTTCATTAGTGTTTGTGTATTTAATGTGTAGCCCAAGGCAACTATTCTCCTTCCAATGTACAGCAGAAAAAAAAGGGTTGGACACCTGAAAGAAGAGATTATTTCAAAGAAGAAATCACCACGTGAACAAGAAAATGATTCAAAGCAAACAAAATAAGAATGTCATCTAAAATTTTGTAGTTTTCAGTTAACAAAGCACTTAGAGGGAACTTGATAGTTTTATAATGATTATAGTGGAAAAAACTCTTCTCAAATTAATTATCTAAATTAATTATCAAAATCAATCACCCGAAGGCATTTTCAGAAGAGAAATTTAAATCCAAAATAATGGAAAAAAGAAAATAAAGATAAAAGAAGGAAACGAAAAGACAAAAATAATTTTAAAAATGGAGGCACCCCAAATCTGTGTCTTTGAAAAATTAACACATTTTACTAACTTCTAGCCAGATTTATAATTAAAACATAAACATCAATAGCAGAAATAAAAGTAGTGGTAGCACTACATGTTCTATAGATATTAAAAGACTAATAAGGTATTATTATGAACAATTTATGCCAAACAATGAACAATTCTGACACAATGAAAAATTCCTTGAAAGATACAAAGTACCAAAACTTACTTAAGAAGAAATAGATATTATGCAGCCTTAAAGAAAGATGGTGACTTTTCCTCTTTCATATTTACATGGATGGAGCTGGAACATGTTCTCCTTAGCAAAGTATCTCTAGAATGAAAGAAAAAGTATCCAATGTATACACCCCAATATGAAGCAAATTTATATCTTTCAAGCGAAGGCTACAACCCATTTATTGCACAATAAGATGG